>NQII01001784.1:465203-499745 GCA_002778355.1 Clitarchus hookeri
GGTCGTTAGGGTGCCAGGAGGGAACGAACATCCCTCCTGCCTTCGTAACTTAGTCTTGCGATGCAAGTTTGAGACATTAATAAACTGTAAACTACTGTAGTGCTGTTTTCTGCACTGGTATAACTAATTGTGAAAGTTCGTACTCTGCAAACTGGAAAATCGTCTGTGCACTGTGAAACTTCAATGATAAATAAAGTATAATGCAAACTAATCTGGAACTTCTTTTTTTTTTATTAATCGGCATCACCTGGTACTGAGTCTCGTATTCTACCTATGAGCAAGCCGTGGCAACGTAAACATTCGGCAGTGTAACACTTCCGCAACGTTACAAGATGGCGCCCAACTGTGCGGCTGCATTATTATAAATACGGAAGTAACGAGGCCGGAACATTTCAACATGGAACCCAACGGTGAGGCTGTAATATAATAAACATCGGCCAGGCAATAAGTGCGGAACATTACACCCTATTCACTGCACATTATCAAACAGTACCATATTTTATTTGAAAAAATTGTATTGAAAACTAGCGGTGCAATCTATAAGTGAGAAAATAACTAAGGTGCTGTTGAAAAAATTGTACGTAATTTTAATCAAGGTTAACTGTACTTCCTAACTAAACTGTACACATTAAAAAAAATATTGCTGTATAATAAGTTCTTTAAATATTTACAGAATAAATTTTTTCTCCTGCTGTCTTAACATAATATAACTGGATATAACCTAACTAGAGTTGCAAGAGAAAAAATTGCTCGTATGAATATAAATTACACGGGCAAGCTGTTTAAACTTACTTTGTAAATAATATGTATTCGAATGGATAGTCAAATTTACCATATTTACACGTTGAAGAGTCAGAATGGCTTGAAACATCGTCATCGCTCTGCCACATGTCGTCTTCTATTCCATCAAGCAAATTTGATATTCTGACAGTCTTAAAACTTTTAGCATTGAGTTAGAGATGAGGGATCAACTCATTTCAACCCACTGCCATGTTTATTCAAGTGACTGCCATTTCACTCTGTTGGCTTATACTCTGTCCGCACTGGCAATCCATTCACTATACAAACTTTTAAAAGGCTTATTGATGCACATGTCCATTGGTTGGAGAATCAACGTAAGGCCACCTGGAATAACAACCGTCTCTATTTCTCCTTCGTTTAACAGTTTCTTGAAATGTTCCACCAGGTGCCGTCGGACACTGTCTAAAACCAACCAGGCTGGTTGTTTAATTATTGCTCCACCCCAGTTATTCCACACGCACTCCACCCAGTACTTCATTAAAGTTTCGAACTAGCGGCGCACTGACTGCCGTAGGCCTGTATCTATGCTTGGCAACACCGCTTGCTTGCAGGGACACAGTTGCCACAAGACTACCAAGGTCGTGTGCATCAACTATCTGTGGCGCAGGTCGTATACAACCACAAAGATGAGCGCTACCTATATTCAATAAAAAAATTTAAGACCTCTTCATAATGGTGCAACGTGTAAACTCAGGCGACTAGCGATAAATACGGTATTCAATACCTTTTTATTCCTTAGCTGTAAGTAGCTCCATGGATATTCCTTCCGCTACATCTGCAGCTATTTCTGTGAACATGGTTTTAAAAGAGGTGCTTAAATACTGCTTTATTAAGTTTGAGTGTGAATACTGGAAAACAGTTAGTGGAGGTTGTTTATTTGTGAATATTACATGTGTCAACAATTCTTGGTTCCCTTGAGAACTTTACAACAGGGTTTTACTGTATTATGAATGTTTTCTTTAATATTCCCATTTGCATTGTTTTATTTTAGTTAAAACTTGACATATCTAACACAGGCCTATCAATGTGTTAAACATAAAAGTTTGAGGTTGGGTTTTTTTGGTTGACTAATATGTCTAGTCCACATTTACAGAATTTTTGTCAGTCCTTTGGAATTAGATTGATAGTATCCACTGTATTAAATTTTTTGAAGAATACTATGGCATATTATTTCAACTGTTTTCTTTCAGCAAATTTTTTCAGACTTACGTTAACCATGTCAAAAAAGTTTGACCGTAGAATAAAACAAAATGAACATACAAAACACTAAAAAAAAGTATGTACGCGTAGTGCCACGCATATGCAGAATTGCCAATTACTATTTACCCACGAAATTTACGGGAAATGATGCCATTGTATGATTGTACGGTCGCATCTGGAATCTTACTGGTTTTTGGAAACATCCTGACATATTTGCACCTTGTGTTTTGAGTTTTTATCGCAGCATTGGGGTGTCAAGGTCATAGACAGGAATATCGTGGTCCTGTGCTATCTGATTTCTTATTGGTTCTTGTTAACCTATCAGATACTATATCAGATACTGTCTGGCAACCAATCTGTGAATTTCTTTATTGGTAATGTGGAAAATGGCGTATCTGTATCGGGAGTGAAAGAAGTTTGTGAAGTAATGGATTTAATACTCCCTGCAAATCATTTTCTGTTAATCATAAAAATGTGTTCATACATTTCTAACCTCGCCAAGCATTGTGCTCATATTCGAGTATTGAATTTTTTCTGTAATGCATGTTTTGTAATTACGGTTGGGGTTTCAACGTGTTAACAACATGAGCGGAAAAATAATATCATGCCTCCAGAGGAGTATATATGCAAGCGTGTCCTTATACAGTTGAACTGCATTATAGAGATAGTCGACAATATCAAAATAAATTATCGCTATAGCGAGTTTGTTACAACAAAATTTACAGTGCCCCATAATTTTGTTATTATATTCACCCTTGTAGATCTTGTTAATGTAACAACCAGCAGGTGCGAACTTCCTTCCTCCATTCTTGTTCCCGTCACCAAAGTTTGTGAAAGAGCAGTGAGGGAGTCTGTTACTTTTGTGGTGCAGAACTCACTGTCTTATACACTTGTAATAACAACTCGTAGATTGTACTACACAAATGCATACATGCCTAATTGATATTTCTGCTCAACAGTATAATTCACATAACAGTATGTAGACTACTATAACTGGTTCCCATTCCAATTTTGTTTGATTTTTGTTATGACCACACACTATACTAGTTATGGTCCTTTTTATATTATTGGTGGTGCTGGGCACTCTAGTTTAACGTCTTTCGTGAGACCTGATTGTTTTGCGAATGTGTCGCTGTTCGTACAGATGCAGGAAATACTCAACACACAAGTATTATTGCATTTTTTATATAATAAAGAAAACTAAAAGGTTTTTTTTACCCCTCGTGCATTTGGTAATCATACATGCATATACAGTAAAAAATCACTTATTCGTTTTTCATTGGACCTACTGAAAAAACTCAGCATGTGGACCACTTCCCCAAAAAGGAAAACCTAACCTCAACTCCATTTTCGAAAATCTTCCGAATGTTTACATAATATTCACTAAATTTCTGCCAAATGTAGAATAAGTGGCAAAAGTCAAACAAAATTTATTAAACACAATGATTTAAAATAGAAACTTGCTTACAATTAAATTTAAACTACAGTAATAAAGTACGTAGTGCCATCATAATAATGCTGGATTTTAATTTTTTTACTCTATTTTAAAGGTAAATTTAACAGTTTTTTTAATTTTGGCATGTAAAAATCCTATTATTTGAAATTATATTTTACTCCACTACAAATTCTTTTTGCCCACTAAAAGTATATTCGTCTGCCTAGTGTTTTTAAATTTCACCAAAAAACAAAGTGATTGGATTATCAAAAATAAATTATGTATTTAACTATTGCAACGTTTCACAACTAGTTGTGTACACTAATAGTTTAGGTTAGTGCATGTCTGTTTACCAGCTCATGGCGCTACTGAATTTTGGTAGTACCGCGTTTAAGATATATATTTCACAGATAAACAATTGTTCCGAATATATTTCTGTTTTCGAACAGAATATCTGATCAATGGATGCGGGTCAATTAATGATTTAAGGGTCGTAGCATGCTGGTTTTTTTAACATTGATTATATAATATATTTGTTGGGACCATCTAAGAAAATCAACATAAACGGGAACCTAGCAAGGTTTTGCTATGTTAAAATTGGTTTTTTTTTTTTTAGAAATACTAACATTAATAATTATCTGACTCGACAGATGAAAATGCTAGGTACTTCGAGCACATGCTTTAGTAACTAAAATTTTGTTACAAATGCACACATGGTGGTGAAAATAATTATGTGTATGTGCAAATTTTACAGAGTTAAATCTACACTGAAACATACCCTATTTTGCGTGTATAGACTGCATCATGATTTTGAGCCTCTAAAGCTGGAAAAACAAAAATCTCGTGTACGTGTCGCAGATTATTTTTTAGAGTTGTAGGTTTGTCCATGTATTGTAACAACTGACATTTGGCCACTACACGGTGCCGTGAAGCGATCACAGGCATCCTTGGCAACAGCACCGTTGTTGACATAGAAAGGGAGGGCGTTAGTTGTGGATGTGCGACAAATGTCACCTTGTGCACAATTACAAAGGCAACCTTGCAAGGCGTTTTTTAGCTCTGTCTGCATCGATCAATTCCGTTCATTCTAGGGATGTGAAACTTTATACCTGCGATTCTTGAATAATCGTATAATCGAGATACAAAAGTTCTACAATCAAAGTAACAAAAACCAATTACTACAAATACATAGCCTATCACCTCTGAAAGATCGTTCAAGATTACTTGATTTATGATAGCAATTAAATCACTCTTGGAAAATTATTTTGTGCATGAAATATAAGATGCGGAAATAATCTGAAATTAAAACTTGCAGTGTTCAAATTCTCCATTTAGTAAATTTGTATTTAGTAGCTTCAGTACGGTCGCGATATTGTAGTTTTGCATTTCGGCAAGTTTCGTTACATACTAAAAACTAGAGGTGTGCAGGATCCCGAACTTCGGTCGGAAATTCATAACGATTTTCTCTTAGGGCGGGAAATAATTTTTCCAAGATATTTTTAGGAAAAATTTATGTTTACTCCTGCAGGTTCTTCCAACTATAATAAAAGTCGGGTTTCGAGTGAGAAGCTTTCTATAGACTTTACTTTTAGAGTTTATGATTTGTTTAATGAAATCAAATCTTGTCGAGAAAATTTGGATTCTTCCTGCTTATTCGCAGATTTCAAACATTGTTACATAGCAAAAAAAAGATTTGGAATTCATTTATTATGTAACGTTAATACTTAATGTGAAAATTAACTTAAACTGGTTGCAAACTTTTACTATTAGGAAATTACAGTAAACCGTGCACATTGAATTTGTCTTATATGCGAACATATCTATAAGTTTCAAGTATAGATTGCTGGTTGATGTAAGACGCGAGGTTTGATGTACGTGACCTAAAAATTCATGAAAAAATAAGCTAGTGGACGATGAAAGTTTAATTCAATTTCAAATGTTCTAACTATTTTACTGAGATCTAACGTGGTGTTGGTTAAAACGATTTGTAACTCGCCAGCGAATTGTCTGTGTTTCTTGTTTGGAATGTGTTTGTTATTAATTATGTCGTGCTCACTCATTGCCGGGACGATGACAAACTCCAACTGTAGCAAATTTGCTGAGTGAAAAATATAATTAATTTACTTGGTTCCAGTATTCGGTTCTATTTTGAATACAGTGGAACCGCGTTATAACGAGTATGTCCTATAGTGTCACGTCTGTTATTGCAATAATTTTTAAATGCACCATCATATTCCCTATCATTTCAAAAATAATTAATTTTGTTTATAATGCAATAAAGCGTTTCGCTATAGCGAATTTTAAAATGTTTATCGGCAGTTGGTTAAACCACAGGCGGGCAGAAAATTTTGAGCTGCGGTGAGCCAATCCAAGGCCTTCTGGAGCCTCGACGACGCCCCAGTGCGTTTCACCGCCACTCTCCCAACACTCGGCCAGCAACACGTATCACAAGTGACATTCACCCACTTGCCACGTGCGAGCCAACCTTTGTAAGTCTGTATCACATGGTGACACTCGCTTCGGCCGAAGCTAGAAAAGCAGAGCGGGCGGGTGTTGTGAGGGATAAGGAAGATTGTATGAAAGAAGAGGGGAGAGGTACGAATGGGAGAAGAGCTAGGGCTGAGTAATGAGTGAGAAGGGAGAGGAGCGATGATGTAAGAGATGAGATAACAGACTGTTCCACCACACTTCGCTCTAAACATCACTGAACAGTTTACGACTACTGATCCATAATTTTTTTTTCGTGTGTACAGCACACCCCACAAATATTTTCCTCTATTTTGTAAACAAAAAAAAAGAATGGAAACAGTAGTTATTAACCTAAATCTGGTTCCGAGTGAATCAAGAACCAGAACCGGTATAAATTGGAACCGAAAAACCGAACCGACCCATTCCTAATATATATATAATATGTATGTATTCAATATTATCTCGTGCCTCCTTTGACCTTTTTGGAATTTCATATGAACTACTGTTTGTGTTATATTATTGGTTGGCAATAGGTCTACTGACGTAGGTCTAGTTTAAATAATTAACTTTCACACCTTCGTATACAGTATTTAGTTCTGTAAAGTAAACGTCTGTAACTAAAAGAATCTAGAATCGTCAGTGGAATCAGCATCGAGATTGAGAGTCGGAAAAAAGTGGAATTGTTTCATCCCTAGTATATTTCCTATTTAGATGAGTTGGGGTGAACTGATTGTTTACAATAATACTTGTTTTAGAATTCCCATGTTTGTGTTAATTAGTATAACTTTATTCACAGATATCCATACAACCCTTTACTCATGATGATTGATAATATTGAAATTACCCTTTTACCAGGAACTGTGAAGGGTCGTAGAATTCAAAGTTGACGGTAGTTTTATTTTGTTTTACGTGTTATATCCTCATCTACTGAATTTCTTGATTCGTGGAACATTTTTGGCAATACACTAAGGAACTGTAGGTAGTCCGCTGTGAATTGTAATGTTCCGTTTCACATCTTACCCGACTGGCGAATGCTTATTGGCCGTGTCATAAATTAGAAAATAACTTTGTATTCAGTAACACTNTTCCTTTACTCATGATGATTTATAATATTGAAATTACCCTTTTACCAGGAACTGTGAAGGGTCGTAGAATTCAAAGTTGACGGTAGTTTTATTTTGTTTTACGTGTTATATCCTCATCTACTGAATTTCTTGATTCGTGGAACATTTTTGGCAATACACTAAGGAATTGTAGGTAGTCCGCTGTGAATTGTAATGTTCAATTTCACATCTTACCCGACTGGCGAATGCTTATTGGCCGTGTCATAAATTAGAAAATAACTTTGTATTCAGTAACACNTTTCACATCTTACCCGACTGGCGAATGCTTATTGGCCGTGTCATAAATTAGAAAATAACTTTGTATTCAGTAACACTGCACCTAATATTTAAAACAAATGAGAGCTTGTATTTATTTTTGTTGAACTGCGTTTGGGAAGTAGTGTTGATAAAATAATGTTGCACACTGAATAGTATCTTTATTTTTAATGATAATTGGAATCATTTTGTTTTAAAGAAAAGGTAATGGTGAATGTGAAGTGAAGAATTTAGAATATTTACTGTAATTCTGAGATTGGTATATGTAACATGCAAGGGTTTTCGTGTAGTTTATTTGAGTTGCCTCTG
Source organism: Clitarchus hookeri (assembly GCA_002778355.1). Taxonomy (NCBI): domain Eukaryota; kingdom Metazoa; phylum Arthropoda; class Insecta; order Phasmatodea; family Phasmatidae; genus Clitarchus; species Clitarchus hookeri. Next base: position 472,797 of record NQII01001784.1, read on the forward strand.
CAAAGCAAACTGCAACCAAGCTTCTCGTAGCCAGCTGCAAGTGTTTTTGGGCGTGTGCTTTTCTTGAGGCTCGTAGAGGGAATGATGCTTACGTTTCAGGTACGGACCGCCCACAAGAACGGAGTATCGACTCATCGTGGAAAATTTGTCTAGTCGTGTGAGCTGGCAGGTGAGTCGTTGATGGGACCCATGTTTCAGGTGTTGCTTGGTGTTTGTAAGCATTTGGCAATATGACAAAGCTTAATGGCTAGCTTTTGTGGCTTGTTACTGTGCAAGTCTCTAACAAGATTTTTCATAGTCATTGCCGTTGTCTAAATTGGTAATACGTAATGTGGTTTGGGGAATATATTTTTTGCTGTTTTAATCTTGGGAATTAATATTTGGTTTTGGTAATGTTGTTTAATTTGATTCCAATTGAATATTAAAATATTATTAAACAGTGATATAGCCTGGATGGTTGGGCAAGGTATTAGTTTTGGGTTGTCATTGTTAACAGTCATAATAAAGTGCAAGATCTAGTGTTTAATGAAAGCACTGTGGATCTGCATGTGTGGTGGAGCATACGTTGCCAAATGGTCGCCACCCCTTGGAGGAAGATATTGGTTGAGGACATGTCGTGGATGTTGGTTGCATCAACTGGGACAGGAGGCTGCACTTGTCAACACCTACATGGAGATCCACAGATTGTCACTGGTTAGGATGTAAACCTTGCCCAGCTATTTGTTCACTTTAGGCTCAAGTTCAGAGATTTGAGTAATTAAAATTTTTCTATTTAAATATTATTGCTTGGTTGAGCAAACATGTGTTACAAGTTAACGCTGTTTTTTCCGAAGAGCCGTGTCCTCTTCGCCAAGGAGGGATGTACCGTGACTGGCGTAGGGTCCTAAAGACAGATGACTCGTATTAGAGGGTTGAAAAGATGGCCGTCCGGTGTGGTGGTAGGGAACAGAGGCATCCCGCCCACGTTTACCCAAGGCTGGAACTAACGACCGCACATCCATGTGAACCATGCTTTGCGCATCCCGCACCGGCGTTGACCATTGGCAGCCCGGTCCGGTCAACCAAACCTACTTCTTCCCCCCTATTGGACGAACTGGGCTGGATCTCGTGTCCCTTCCTGCTCGTTCGTCCTGCCTGGTGGTCAATTGTGTTGTCAGAGGTCGCACGGCCGAAAGGTAAATGGACGCCAACACAGTATTGTGCACTTCTTTCCTCTCGCTACTATGTAATGTTAGCAAGTATTACATATTCTGTATCAGAAATTTGCGATAGACACGGAGCTGTACAGAGGAAAGTTGTTCAGGATGTGCTTGAAATTAGTGTTTTTCAAAACTGTTAAGAATGATTTATGCCTTTAATAACTTGCTTGGTATTCTATAATTTTACGGTATTTTAATTATCACAATCTCATTATCTCGCACAACTTTTCCTTGTTGCAAAAACTTTACATGGTGGTTCTGAAAATGCATTATCAGAAGTGAAGATTTGTTGTGTTCTGAAGTCCATGGAGTAGAAACATCCAATCTAACGGTGAAGAATACACGAAGATTGATCNTGTGGTTCTGAAAATGCATTATCAGAAGTGGATTCCATTGATGTGAAGATTTGTTGTGTTCTGAAGTCCATGGAGTAGAAACATCCAATCTAACGGTGAAGAATACACGAAGATTGATCTGTCCATGGTGTAGATTGTGTGTGCTGGTGTGGAGATAAAGTGGTTTTTGCGTAAATCATTTCATGTCCAGAAAGTAGTCCCAAACAGTTGTTTTGAAATTACTGGAAAGTTTGTACTGATGCAGGAGCAGTGGAAAAAAGATATAACAGATGATTCTCTGCTTCAATTTGAAGTCAATCTTTGTTCTAAGAAGACTGGTTGGTAATGCAGTGAAGTTGAGATTCTGACAACTAACTGCACCTTGGTATTGACAATCAATGTTGTCCAGATAACTTCTTGCAGATAATGACCCAGCAGATAAAACACAAGATTCTGTGGGTAGCGGCTGGTACAAGTTGCGGGAGATACAGAAGACGGAGCACTTGAATTTAAATTGTTTTTCATTGCTGCTGAATGTTGATACACTGTAATATAACATGCTTTTGCAACAATAGATAAAATTGTGCAACCTAATAAGCCACGTTCGTACAACCTCTCAAAGGTTTGTAGCGTAACTAAGATCATCTTCAAGCTGAAGAAGAAAACAGTTCAGTATAAATAACTGCATATGAAGATATTGGTGAAGAGTGATACTGATAAATGATGGATAAAAAATGCTGTGAAAATGCTCTTAAAGTAAGCCTACAAGTAGTGTATTCAATATTTTGGAAAGTTGTGTTGATATAGTGAGATTTCCCATGCCTAATTTTGAGCACAATTATTACAATAGACCTAATTTAAGCTTATGTGCCTAGCAGGGCTGCCACCATTCTTTTTTCTCTATATTGATTTACACTTCAATTTTATGTCTATTCAGTTAACATCTAACATCAGCTGGAGACCTAAAAAAGTATGTAATTTTTTTGATAATGTGTTGAAAAATGGGTTTATTTTTGTCAAATAAAAGCTGCTATTCTGTTTCAAATATGCAGATTTCTGCATGAGAATTACTCCAATTTTTCATGTTCTCTTTTTAAAGACATGCATAATTTGAGAAATGGCACTTTATTTTAAAACCTGAAAAGGCTGTGTTAAAGGGTAGAGAAATATAGAGCCACGTTTTTAAGGCAAAACCATTAGTTTCTTTTATCAACAGACAACATTAAAAACAAATTTCACATTTTCTTGCTTGAGATTCTGCCTGGAACAGTCGCAATGCACTGGCAAGGGCGTAATGTGTCATGAAGAGACTTGTGTAACAATTTGTACACAATTATAAAAGCACTGTTTAAAAACAATAATAAAAGTACCTTGTACGGATAGAAAAAATTCGAGATCTGCCGGTATGTTTTTGCCCACAATTGGTACATGTATATAATTATATTTTTCACCGCTGTGCAGCCTTTTTAAAAAATAAACAATTGTTGGATAAAAGGTAACGATGCTACGGATGTAAACAACCTTGGAGAGCTAGTTGGCGCGAATCCCGTAGATGACTAGGTTCTTGGTACATGTGAAAACTACGATGGCTGGGTTTCCTAGTGAGGAAGTAAATTTTTGCAGTGCTGTGCACTAGAATGTCCACTCAAAGTGATGCATTATCACTTGCGCTCATGTTATTTATTGCCGTAAATACACGTTATTGCGTGCGTGCATTTGTATTCGAACATGCAAAAAAACACAAAATATGTTCTAAGAAGCTTTCGATCTTTAATCTGCATTTTGCAATATTCCTTCTGTTGACAGAAAAGTGTACGATGCAATTTGTGTGTGTGTTGAGATATGAGAGAGTAGGATGTTATTCAACTTGAGAATAATCGAAATACGTATATAAGTTATAAATTATTTTAGTATTAAAAATGAGCACGATACTTTCAATTTCTCTTGGTTAGATGTATACACACAGAAACTTTTATGAATTCATAATAATTTGCTGGATTCATTAAAATTTTGATATTATGCAGAATGGTTGAAAATAAATGCTCTAATAAAGTCTGGATGGCAGTTAACGTTAAAGAACACAGTTATTCTTTTGATGTAACAAATTAATATTTCTATAACACGTGTTAATGATCTAATACTTTCCGTTTATTGGAATTGTTTAATTGAAATGTAATAATTCAATTCACATTTTAATATTGGGGGTATACGGAGCGTGTTTGAATATGACACCGTTTAAAAGATGTGTGTGCAATGTCAATCTCTCAACTGAATTTTCCCATTTAATTGGTGCTACTGGTGGCAACCTGGCTGGCTTATTTATAGTAGTTCCATGATTGTTTTTTAGGGGAGTGATAGTGCAACAAGGTTTTTCTATATTGTTGGCCCAGATAGTGTTTCTGTTGCTGAGCTTATCATTCTGGTTTTTTAAGTGGTAAATTGTAGTTACACACTGCAACAATCATGGATATATTATTAAAATATGTGATGATATGTTCGTAATGTGAAAGGTGATTTAACTCTGTAGTATTTCTTTGCTAACCCTCTCTCTGGGTTGTGCAGGACTTGAAGGATTACATGCGTCAAGCAGGAGAAGTGACATATGCTGATGCACACAAGCAACGCAGGAATGAAGGGTGAGTAGGACTGGTTATAAAGGGGATGTGTGTGTGGTGTAAGATGTCTGTGTTTCAGATCTATTTGCATGTACAAGATAGTTGAACATCAGTCATTTTATTATGTATTATTTATGTATGATTTGTATCAAAACTGTAACTAGTGCCACCTATTGTTATCTCCGTCATCGTGTTGTTTTCTCTATTTCATTAGTAATATAGCTATGGTTNATTTAACTCTGTAGTATTTCTTTGCTAACCCTCTCTCTGGGTTGTGCAGGACTTGAAGGATTACATGCGTCAAGCAGGAGAAGTGACATATGCTGATGCACACAAGCAACGCAGGAATGAAGGGTGAGTAGGACTGGTTATAAAGGGGATGTGTGTGTGGTGTAAGATGTCTCTGTAACTAGTGCCACCTATTGTTATCTCCGTCATCGTGTTGTTTTCTCTATTTCATTAGTAATATAGCTATGGTTNCTGTAACTAGTGCCACCTATTGTTATCTCCGTCATCGTGTTGTTTTCTCTATTTCATTAGTAATATAGCTATGGTTGTTCAGTCACCATTGAATCGCGATACGCAGTGTTTCATTTCGCTAATCATTACATTACTGTAAATATAATGAGCTGAATTCGTTAATAAAATTTCATTTTTTCGTCAAAAGATATTTCATTCCCTCAAATAATATAATATAAAAAAAATTTACTGAAACTGAACGGATTATGTTGTTCATTCTTTCAATCTGTGCATATTTAATTGGAAAATATGTAATTATGTATAAGTATGAAAGTGCCTTACCAGAGCACTCATGTCATTGTAATTTTTGTGTTATTAATCTTGTACTTTACAAACTGCCCAAGAACATTTACAAGAGTTTGAGTTTTACAAGATTTTTACAATTCAAACTATAAAATACTATTAAATCAGTGGAATCGTGTTACAAACCTGCCAACTGTAATAGTTCTGCCGTAATTTTTTATCGATAAAGGCAGTTCATTGCATTTTTACGCAGACAGCACAAAGGTTACATTTCTGCGTGCCTGAAATTGCAGTTTCGCACTGGTTATGTGTTGGTTACGTGTTGTAAAAATCTGTGCTCATNTTGGTTACGTGTTGTAAAAATCTGTGCTCATTTCTTGCAGGTAATAATACAATGTGTTTTGTATTTGTACCGTGTTTTAACACAACAGTGCCATATATTTTTCATTACGTGATATACAGTACCTTAGTATTGTGAATGTTTAGGTAATGTGAGGGCAAGATAATCACTTCGTAACATATTGTTGTGACGTCCCACTTTGTGGTATGACTACCATAGTTTAGAGTACTTAATACCATATATTTGCATCGTCTTACCAACGTTTTTGTTGTTTGGTTCAATATTAATATTGTCTATTGTTAATATCGGCTTTATGTTGGAATAGTGATTTCCGTTAAAAGAAAATCGTAGCAGTTGAGTGGAAGTGAAATACTATAGCAAAAAATTTTATTATAATACTTAGACACGTAGTTGTATTTCACACATTCCGTTGTGTAATGACACCAAAAAGAGATAATTATGTATGAACACATGTTCATAATCTGTGTGTGTTTTTTGTATTTTCGTTTAATAAATAAATATTCATCCTTATCTATGTCACTACAAAATTTGTGATAAGAAGAAACAGTACATTCAAGTGTTTAGGTCTGCCGACTGCACAGTTTTCATGTATCCTGAAATTGGACACAGGTGAGAAATACACATTTTGTGGCGTTTGTCGCTGTGGTTATATCACTAACCATATCAAGTGTGCGAAACATGAAAGAAATTTTAAAGACCACGAGAGACAAAAATTAAACACCTACTTTGGCAGCACAAGTAGTGTAGAAAATGAGGATATTCAGGTAGTGTTTGTTCACTAGATTTTAGATGGAACAAGACATTCCTTAGTGTGTTTAAAGAATGCAGTAAACTACTCGTATGCAGTGTATGCAACGACCAGCAGACGCGCGCGACGTGTCTTCCTTTTTTCTTGCCCTCCTCTAAATTTTCAGGTTGCGGGATGGAGTTAATTGCCTACCAGTCAGCATGCTGTTTCACTCCTTGTCTCTTTCGCATGAACAGCTGTTTTTTTTCTTAATTGACGTGAATTGCCACAAACTTCTTACGTGTTATTTGGAGAATTTTAATATCTTACTGATAGACAACTTGAGAAGTTGGCAGGTCTGCAGTGTTAATATTTCTCAAGGCCCCCAAGAAATGTCAGCCTTATACATATAAGGGAAAAATTTGTGAGGGTAATTTTATATTGAAAAACATCTTTGTAGACCAAGAGAAGGCAGCTTAATTCTGGTTGGTTAGGAGGTAGACCGGGCCACCGTGTTTATTCCTCACTATTTAAATACATTTTCAATCTAACCTCAGAGTAGTGATTCTAGGGTGACTGTCTTTTACCCCTTGTAGACGTCAGCCCTCCAGGGAAACGCAAGAGACCTTTCTTTACAAACCCAATTGCAGAAACTAGAGTAGGACTGCGGGCTCCCTAAACTGTGCGCACTCAACGTCCCAAACACACCCTAACTGTGCAGTACGGCAGTCACATTCTTTAGAGACTCAATCCACGAGGCTGCTAGTCAACCAGCCCAGTCAAATCACTCCATCCACCGTGCTGAACTGTTGCCGGAAGGAACGAGTAATTGGGTGCGACTGGTTGGCTCGACCTTGTCTGTGCTATACACCTAGCTTGTTTCTTCGTGGCTCCAACTTTAGTACCTGGTGAAGTGGCTAGCTAGTAAGGCAGCTACTGCCTCCGAATCCAATGGGAGCTTTAATCCAGTTCCAAATCCACTTTACAGCATAACCCCCTGGAACGAGCGCAATCCACCTTACAATTGGAAAGGCCTCACTTCCCAGCTCCCACCCCCTCCATATTATAGTCCCCATTCAAGACCAATCGTCAGCCCTATCCAGTCACGGATGTCACACTTCAGAATCAACAGCGGCAGGCAGGAGTCACCCCGTGTTATGCCTATTACTGGTAAATCAGGGACTGAGAAGAGTTAAACGACGAGTCCACAGTTGACTTTGGGCCATGCCGTCAAGTCAAACGCCCAAGCCTATACACCAGCCAATATCTGGTTGGTAGCAAGTAGTATGCGAAGTCTACTGCCCGTGTTTCTTACTGGCATGAAACATCACCCGACCGTGACGTCATCGAACGCCCGACGTCACGCATCAACTGGAATTATTACAGAATTTCGCGAATGAGCATAATTTGTAAGTATTTTGTGTTAATTTGAGGTTAGTGAAATTGTCTAGGCCCACGTATTAGAATGAAACCTCGTTAAAGTTGCAAGTAAGCTGTTATGCTACCAAAAATGTAAGTACTCACAGTGCCATACTTGTCGACAGGCGAGCACACAAAAAAAGATGGACAGTAAAATTTCCACGTGGTTGTGCGATTGCAATGTTTTGCTGCTGAGGCTCGCTTCATCAGGCTGTAAGTTGTAGGACTCGTACAGAAAGGTGGAAGGTGGCTATTGATGGAATACATAGCCACCAGGCTGAGAACTATGGTGGGTCGGGAAACTTTAAGCTTCGCCGTTATGGCTGATAGGTGTTTGGAGCTGAGATTATCTTATGTTGAGGCCAGGCAGCGGCCTGGATTTTGTTTGAAATTGGTGAGCTTATTCATAGTCTGTCAAAATTCTAAAACGCTTATGGATAACAACCCCTTTTCTGGGAATCTTGAATGGTAGTATATTAGAGAAGCGACTACTACAATATGGCTGAATTTAATCATTCCCTTAAATAGTATTTTTTTAATGGTACCAAATTTTGTTTCCTGGTTGAGGGGTAAAATTTTGCAGCGGAAAACTAATACACTTAAATGTACCCTAGTTCTGCCTCACATTTTGCAGAAAATAATTAATACTGATATTGTTCTGTTAACGTAATCAGTGTAGATATAAGCACAGCATTAATGGCTCCTGCATTTTGCATCTTCGGTTTTATAGCGGCTGTAGGTACAGATCATCACAAACATCAACTTTACTTGCTCTGTGCGAGTGCAAATGCATGTAGTAGTTATATTGTATGTTCTGGCGTAACTTTAGCAACTCTAAATATTAAGTCTGGAGACACAAAAGGCAATTGATTGGTACAAATAATTATTTGTTTATAATCTTAAAGCACTATAACTCAATTTGCATATTCAGTAGCTTGATGTATACTAAATAAACTACTCTTTTGTTAAGTTCTACTGAATTTATTGAACCTCGACCCACGACCTGTTTCCACAGACTTAAAAAATCTCAATTATTTTCTTAAAATAGAAGCTTTGCAATTCAGGAATAATATTTTATTTTATTGCATTTCTGAATTGGTGATTTGCAGATTTTTACCCACCAATCATTTTGCCTGTCTTTTGTTGTTGCTTTTGCCTGGTGCTTGCTGTTCCAGTTGCCACTTGCATACCATTTGTTTGAAGGGGCTGTGTTTTTGTTCATAGTGTGGTGGAGTTTGCAACACACTCGGACATGCGCAATGCCATAGACAAGCTAGATGACACAGAGTTAAATGGTCGTCGCATCCGCCTGATTGAAGACAGTCGTCGAGGACGGGGGAGGCGTTCCCGCTCTTCGAGTTCCAGGTCTCGGTCACGCTCACGATCACGTTCAGGTCGCCGGAGGACCCGTACCCGCTCCAGGTAAATTCTGAAAATTTTGCAATTTTAGTGGTTCTCATTGAATTGATACATTGTCTTGTGACTTTTTTCTTGTTCTGATAATGCTAGTGTTTATTTAACCTGTGTGTCACAGTTTTCCATTTGCCATCTTGACTACCCTTTTTTTCACGTGCAATTACTTGTATAAATGAAAACTGTTATTGTTACGCATAAATAATGTGTTAATTTATTTTACGAAGGCGACAACAATTTTCTAATTTTTGCCACAAGTTGGACAGGGAAATGTTAGGGAATTTGCAATAGAGATACTGCTAGACACCCTGAAACAAGAGTTTTATTTTTTTGGTATACATGTCAAACCCTTGTCTACTTAACTTCTGAATGTATGGAAATTTTTTGACAGTCCCTTGAGTAACTGCAAATAAAAAATCCAGTATTAATTTTTTTTAGAGAATTGATAAATGCACTTAATGACAGCCTTTTGAATTATCTGTCTATGTTCCTAAGTAACCTAACATTAGGGATACGAGTTTTCTGCACACTGAAGACCATAAATTTTGCGACTTAGAAAACAAAGATTCTTCTATAAAATAATCATTCTGCAATTTAGAAAAAAAATGTAATATACAAGAAAATCAAGTGTTATCAAGTAAAATGCACTTTATTAAAACCCACATACCAATTTTTTGTCAAATGTACATATATTATTTTAGATAGCTTATTTTGAAATAAATTAACACAACCTTTTTTAACATACAATAGACTACTTTAAACTTTTAATGCTGTACACATGTTACACCCTTATACTAATTTATTACGAACTATGCGCACATATTTCAGATATAAAATAGCTTACTATACTTCAAACTTTTTATGGTAACAGCCTATACCTGTTATCTGATAAAATGTCCTTATATTAGGGCTGAGCTGATACCGGTACCAATATATCGAAATCAGCCGATATTATTATCGGAATTGTGCGCAATTCATGTTTAACACACACATAATATTAATAATAATTAATATTTACGAATACCTCCAAAAATATTTTGTCTTGTTTCACGACAAACCGCGAACATGGCGAGACACAAAAAACTTACTTAATCTTGTAATGTTGGTTATATGCTGCACATTACGGCCGCCTGGCGGTGCCATTCCGACAGTTTGCTTTTTTTTTGTTAGGTTTGTTTGCTGTTGCAACATGAGGGTGTTACGTTAGGGTTCGAACGTGTGCCAGCAATAAACAAATTATATGGCTGGAAGAAAAAGTGATTTGGGGAATTTCTTTGTACAGTAAGCAACACGCAAGAATGCAAAACTGTTAACAATATTTGCAAATGTTTGGTTTTGAGAGGCGGTACATCAAGGTCCTATAGTACCACAAACCTAAAACAGCACATTGAATGTACGCACCATTTGAAGTGTTACGTTTTTTTTAAGAGTTTCATTGCTTAATGACGTGCTTTTGTAGGTAATTTTTGTCTTATAAATATTCTTAAGTTTAATACGAGTTATATTTATCGTACTAGTTAGGCCTATCACTGAAATAATTAAAACAAAGACAATTAGAATGTTATTTAGGTAAGAGTTAGGTTTTTATTTTTTGAAATTTGCAATGATGTTATTTTTCCTTGTCAAGGCAGTATCTGCAATATCGTATAAGGCTCAAACACCATATTGGCTCACCTCTACTTTATATGTTGGAAAACTTCTTTCACAATCAACACTATTGGTATACATGCATATGCAAGCCCTTGCTATTTCTGCCAGAATCTACATCCTAACAGTCTTTTAAGATGCGTATACAGTGGAAACTCAATTGATGAGCACGGATGGATCGAAAGTCGAGTGTCTACAGAACATTTTTTGTGGTCCCAACAAAATTCCTATGTAACTTATGATTTTAACTGCGACTGTTTCTACTCTTATAGAAAAAACTGTATTCACCTGAATATAAGACTATATTTAGTTCCAAATTTAGCTTTCAAAAATTTAGGGGTCCTCTTATTTTTGCATGAAAAAAATTGAGGTTAATATTTATGAATAGGTAATAGTGCTTAGTTCTTGGTTTCCACAGAAATATTGTAATCTCTAGAGATGTGCAAGTTTCGTTAATATTATCAAAAGGAGTAAAACACAATCACAACAAAAATGATGTTAACTTTTATTTGCATTATGTTTTTCTTCCAATAGGCTGTGTTGTTACTGGTCTTTAATCCAGGCGCACAGATATTTTATCATTGTGCGAAACCACCTGACAAAACCACCACTAAAATATTGGTACAAGTATTAAATATGCATAAATGGGCCAGTCTTCTTCAGTGATGGGATATATTGCTTCTGTCGTGATTTCCATTAGCTTTGTTGATGAGAAATTATCAGTAATATTCTTTTCGAGCACTAGTATATTTGTTTTATACCAGGCTAGTTCAATGGGATCAAGTTTACACATATTGATTTTTGCAACAAGTACCAGGGGAAAAAATTTCTTTAATAAAAATGCACCTACAATTTGTGGCTCCTTGTAAGTATGTAACAAGCTATTTCTTTTTTTTTACATTAATGCAAGGTTATTGTGATATGTTTGGAAAAAAATTTAATGAAATAACTTGCGGTACTAAAAGCCTAAACATCGTGCCAGATATACAGCGTGATATTGGTAAGCAGTGACGTGCTGGGTTTTTATTTTTGCCAATGTGTTCCATGGATGCAGAATTTCAATCCATCAGGGTTTAATGCATAGAGGTTCCACTGTATTGAATAAGTTGTAATTTATAGGAAATTTGGTTATTAGTTAAACAAATAATTTCTATTTGAAATTATTGGAGCTACTTTTAATCTGTGTGTTGTCTCAAATGTAACTTTCCTTTCAAAGTACAGCTTTTATTTTAGACGAGAATCTGCAATGTGCATGCTGGAATGTGACCTCTCATACAAAACGTCTTGTGTCTTCTCCCTCTGATTGTGGTTGGCTATCCTCTACCTTGCACGGAAACATGAATGCTTGAAGAAATATATCGACATGACTTTTGGTGCGACTGGATGTAAGCTTTGAGGATGCAATTGACTTCCGTGGATGGGGCTGCAATCTGAACATAACCTTGACATGAGGACTTAACATACCCACGTAGTTTCTGCACTTTAGTTCAGGTTACATTACAAAACATTTTTAAGGTGAGAAAGTGAAATGCTGCAATCACCAATGATGCGTTATCACTGTTACGAGAAATATTTACTTGCAAGTTATGTTATAATTATTTCAAATAAACTTTTTATCTCTGATTTTATATACTAATAAAAAAATAGTAGCAGCTACTGCAAACAAGATTTAGTATTGAATTTGACGTATTTTACTGCACTCGAAACTTGGTGGGGGAGTAAAAAATAATTATAACACCCAATATCTACCCCTTCTCTTGTACACAAACAATTACCCCATGCTTTTCCTTTTCAGAACAACATATGGCGGTAATTTCTGCCCATCTGCTGTGGATACCATAAAACATTTCATTTCTAGTTACATATAGGAGAAATAAGTATTATTTCACTATCACCGGACAAACCAATCTTCTGCATATAATACTTCTCTCCAGCGACCCAAGTACAATTCATAGATTTCAAATATCTTTGCAGCTACACTATTTCCACATATTCTACAAGTTTCCCAAAAGATGCATACTTTTTCTGTTGCTATTAAACGGTAAACGGCGCAGCTGTTGCATGCACGTACATTTGAATTGCAATTGCAGCCGTAGTTTTTTGTATTGATGCATACCATGTAATGATGCAATATGCTTAATTTTTCGGGACACGAGTGTAAATTCTTTCGTGTGTATTTAGCTTTGGAAAGCCTTGTAATATTTTATCAAGTTTCAAGTAAAGCCGCGGTGGCTAGTTTCCCGTGTTTGTTGGTCGAGCAGACGTGTGCGGACATCTGCTGTTTACGTCCGTTTACCGTCTAGTTTCGAAAGGTTTTCGAAAGTTGTTGTTTTGGTTATGTGGCTGCGACGTGACGCAGTTGCGAGTACAACAACATGTTGTGAGCGCGAGACACAGCGTAGTTTGGATGACGCTACTGGCATCGCCGGAGGCCTTGCGCTTATCTTAGGAAAAGGGGGGATAGGCCTGCCTAATATATACTGGTGGTGCCTATCGCCTAGGAGAGAAAGTCACCAACCGTCGAAGAAGGCGCATCGGGCGTGTGAAGACGCGTTAGGCGTGAAGAATTTCACCCACACCGGCAAGCACCCGTGACCGTAAGATCTTTTGTTCGCATTTATTTTTCAATGTAACGTCACTTAAATTCTATCAACTTATTTCCGCCGGTGTGGGGGGTCGTTAGGGTGCCAGGAGGGAACAAACATCCCTCCTGCCTTCGGAACTTAAGTCTTGCGATGCAAGTTAAGACATTAACAAACTGTAAACTACTGTGGCGCTGTTTTCTGCACTGGGATAACTAATTGTGAAAGTTCGTACTCTGCAAACTGGAAAGTCGTCTGTGCAGCACTGTGAAACTTCAATGATAAATAAAGTATAAAGCAAACTAATCTGGAATTTCTTCTTTTTACTTAATCGGTGTCACCTGGAACTGAGTCTCGTATTCTACCTATGAGCAAGCTGTGGCAACAAGTAATACTTCCGCAACGTTACAATATGGCGCCTACCTGTGAGGCGGTAATATTTTAAAGACGGAACTTTACAACCATTTTTGCTTGTGTAGAATTTTTGGCTTAGATTACATTTTGAGATTTATATTCGTTCATCTAAAAGCATCTGGTAATTGCAATTAGTGTGTTGGGGAATTTTGTAGGTCTGTTTGCATGCAAGTCTGAAAGATTGGTGGTTTTTGTAGGTCAAGGAGAAGCAGCCGATCGCGAAGCAGACGCAGCAGTCGCTCCAAGTCCAAGTCTCGTGGCCGCTCCAAGTCCCGTGGACACACCAAGTCTGCATCTCGCTCAAAGTCCCGATCCCACTCTAAGTCCAAGTAAGTTGAGTTTGGGTACCTTTTTTTTTCTTCTCCGGAATTGCTTGTGTGTATATATATATATATCCATAAAGTTTGGGTTCAAAAGTTTGTTTGACCTTCCTCTTTTTATCAACTCTGGCAGGTGTGAGATGCAGCACAGTTTTTAGAGCAGAATGTTACTTATTTGGTGCGTGTAGGAAGCTGTACTGTTGGGAGTATACAGTAGAACGATACTATTCACGGCACAGAATATTTTGGGTTCTCTGGGCTACTGAAATCTGTCATGTTACGTCTGGCTGGTGTGCCCGAGTCAACAGGTGACCTTCATGTAAGGGGCTGGAGAAGGTTGCATGTATCTTTAGATTGTTCGATGTTCTGAGTTGGACAGGAGTGGCTGTGAGAATTCCAACAATTGTCAACCGAAATAAATGCGAGAACTTATTTTTTAAAAACATTTCCTTAAAATTTTTTAATTTATGAATTAAATTCTTAACTGTTCCTCAAAAATAGGGTTTTAGGGGTATCATTATTACCGGAGTTGTTTTTTCGTAGATTTAGCTATAGTCTAGACTGATAGAACAGAATATTCAAGTGTTTCTTAACTCAGTTTTTACCATTTAAAGTAGTGTGTTTGCATCTCAGAGAACATGCAGTCATTTTGATAATTTTACCTAATGTAGCCAGGGATGCTCTCGCACCTCGCTGTAGTTTTCCTTACGTTTTAGCATGTTTAGCTGAGAATAGATAATGAAATCTGGTCGCTTTGAATGGGGTAGATATAGAGATGTTCTACTCTAATCTACAATTATATTGTAGAAAGGACCCTGTTGTGATAAGGGTGTTTTACTATCCCTTCCCTCGTGGATTTATTTTTGTTTTTTTAGTTACAATTTTGAGTAGGATGGCTGGTACAACCTAGGATAATGGATATTAGTAGCTGGTCTCTTTGAATCTGGTTGATATAGAGATGTTCTACTCTAATCTACAATTATATTTTCGATGTAATGAGTTTGACAAAGTTCCTCTGTTGCTGCAGTGATGACCTAATCTTTCGGGACTGATGTGTGTGATGTAATCAATCCCAACGTGTGCTGAGCACAGCAGAGGCCTGTACTTTGAGTTGTAGAAAGGACCCTGTTGTGATAATTGTAACTGCTTTATGGGGTGTTTTACTATCCCTTCCCTCGTGGATTTATTTTTGTTTTTTTAGTTACAATTTTGAGTAGGATGGCTGGTACAACATAGGATAATGGATATTAGTAGCTGGTCTCTTTGAATCTGGTTGATATAGAGATGTTCTACTCTAATCTACAATTATATTTTCGATGTAATGAGTTTGACAAAGTTCCTCTGTTGCTGCAGTGATGACCTAATCTTTCGGGACTGATGTGTGTGATGTAATCAATCCCAACGTGTGCTGAGCACAGCAGAGGCCTGTACTTTGAGTTGTAGAAAGGACCCTGTTGTGATAATTGTAACTGCTTTATGGGGTGTTTTACTATCCCTTCCCTCGTGGATTTATTTTTGTTTTTTTAGTTACAATTTTGAGTAGGATGGCTGGTACAACATAGGATAATGGATATTAGTAGCTGGTCTCTTTGAATCTGGTTGATATAGAGATGTTCTACTGTAATCAACAATAATGTTTTTCGATGTAATAGGATGATCAAAATTCCTCTGTTGCAGTGATGACCTAATCTTTCGGGACTGATTGTGTGTGATGTAATCAATCCCAACGTGTGCTGAGCAAAGCAGAGGCCTGTACAGTAGAACTCTCTTATAAGGTTCCCTTTTATAGGGTTTTCCCATCTATAACGCTCGATTTTTCTGGTCCCGAATGTTTCTCCCTAAGAATAACAACAAACTTCCCCGGAAATAATGTTTTAATTTTCTCGCAAGTAATGCTAACTTCTTCTTATTCAGTAATTTATTTCTTGTCACCATACCATTTCACACTTCAATTCACGACAAAAAATTCTGTATTTTATCGCATATAGGTTGCACCTTTATATTCAAAGCGGCTGGTAATCATGGTAAAATTTCAATGTTCGCCAGTAGCACTAGTGAAGGCAAGCACGCACGGCTGAGAGGGAGAGGGCGTGTTTTCTTTTGCTAGGCAAAAGAGTGGAAGGTGCGTGGCTGAGAGAAAGAGAGGACACTAGGTCGTCACGCTGGTTGCTAGGTAACCACTTCCCCTCTTGTGAAGCGTGTAAGGGAGGTAGCAAGTCAGACGTGTTGGGAAGACAGAAAATGTGCCGCAAAGCAGTTCTTAGATATTTGCATAAACAACCAGCTTAAGAAGAATTGTTGCGAGAAATCTCAGATGACTGGGCCGAATTATACTTTGTAGATGCAATATCCGACAAACTATACGCGGGTAGCTTTATCATTATTTATACGGATTTTTACCAGGACCACTGAAAATTAACTGTGGATACGGTTTATCGGTACGTGCGTTGTCGTACACAGTATTTATTGGTGTTTAACAAAATTTTGTGCGAATTTGTTTGGGTCAGAATAAATAATTTTATTATTAATTTTACTGATTTCATACTACTCTGAATTAGAAAAGGTAAAGCTTTAATTTTTTTGGTTACATGTTTTTCGTAAGGGAGGGGTTGGGCTAAAATGGGTCAAGGCGGAAATTACAGACCACCCGTTTCACAAACAAGCTATTTACACAATCATGGGATAGGATGTAATATTTGAGATGGACTAGGCAAAGACGGCAGATGTATTACAAGGATAAAGTATAAAATAGTCTATTACAGCGGCGAAAACTTGTGTTATCCGTACCTTTGCTGTCTTAACGCCTTCAGTTGCCTCCAGCATAGTTTTCTGCCGCTTTCCTTTCTTAACAGCTTCAACGTGACCGTAACTGCGCACATGTTTCGTGACTCTGTCCGAGGTTTCCCACGCTACTGTTTTATAGCAAAAAAGGGCATATTATGATGCCTCCCGATTTAACCATTCCCTCTTGAGAAAACTGGTTTACTCTTTTTTCAATATTTAATTTTGGTGGCATTTTAAAACAGATCATACACTTATGTACTGTATTTCCGGTTTTATTTTTTTTTCCTCCGTGCTCTATAATTACACGTGCAGTCTGAGAAGTCTATTTTTATTATGTGGTGTTACAAAGTATGAGTTATGTGCGACATGAAGGAATCAACAGGTTATTTCTGAATTTAGGTTATCTATTATGATTACTTGTGCATGTGTACTCAGCGTACTGTATACAGACTTCGTATGCAATGGTGACTACAGTTGATACTTATATTTCTTTGTTAATACTTCGTTGTGTAATGATCGGAGCATGAAGTTTTCATTGATGCTGTGGGAATTTTTTGTACTGTCGATGCAGTAATAGTTAAATTTAAAATTTCGGCCAATGGACTTTTTTTTTTTAGCATTATTTACGTACAAATTTTGTATGTACCACAGAATATTTTTTGTTGATGCTGACTGAAGATTCATTCTTGCCCGATGGATTGAGTTTCCACTGCATTAGTTAAATTCCGTGCAGTGTCTCAAATCAAAATTTTCTCTTTAGTAAAATTTTATACAGATTAACAATGCAGTAGCCTAAAACTAGGTACAGAAAACAATTAATACTTCAAATATTAAAGATTTTATGGGTGATGGTCCTGAAAATTCCTTGTATGCAATATGGCCAACGTGGTCTAGCTGTGAAACTATTGTAGTTAAGGATCTAAAATCTAGGAGGCACTTTCTTTCAGTATTTTGATAAAAAAATTTAAATCATAAACTTGGACTGTTTATTTTAGACCTCTTGGCATGGAGTGTCCCTTTAGTTTTATATACTGAAATGACTAATTGTGCTGTAATTTAATAGAATTTACTTTTGTTACTTAGTATAAACATTGTAGCTTATTCATGTATAACGAGATTATACTGTACACTTATTTTTTAAGTAGGTGTTCCCACTCGTACACCTGATCTAGAATGTACAGTCTATTTTACAGCCGAAATGTCATCATAATTGCAGCAAGTCACTCCTTTCTTTGTATTGTTTTGGTGTGTGCGTGCCTTTCACAACTTCCATTCCTCCTGTGGAGCATCGTGATTTTGTTTCTGAAACCATTTGGATGCTACTGGACATTCTGTACTTGTGCAAAATAATATACATTTAATCTAAAGTATTTTTATTGAACCAAAATCAGCAGGTGGGAAGCCACATTTGGCAGTGTCTGTAGTTTAGCATGGTAACAACTGAGCGTTAACAGCATTCTTTGTGTTGGAAAGGAATATCCTCTGTTGTCGCAGTGATGATGAACATCTTTCGGGACTGAGTGAATCTGATGTAAATTGTCCCAACGTGCTGAGCACAGCTGAGGATTGTGATTTTCCATTGAGAAATCTTTTTGATAACTTGAATTTTAATTAATTATCAAAAATGTTAAAAACACTGAGCAGTCTTAAACTTTTACGTAGCAGATTTCGTCCATATTTAATCACCGCTGGCATGAAAACTAAATTAAATTATATCTGAATTTTAATAAACCAGAAGTATTAATATAGCTTCTTGTTCCTATAAAAACAAGTTTAACAGTGTGTGGCGTAGCTCTTAACGAGTGCAGCGTTCGCAAGAAAACCAACGGATTAATAAAAAAGCATAATTTGATTATAATATGCACACTTTTTTTGGGATATAATTAGCACAAGTATAACTAGGTCTTGTAGACACAAAAAAAAGCAAGCTTGAATGCCATGTCCTTTTTAGGAGTTACTCAATTTCACTAGCATGCCATATTGCAATTTTCATAGTGTGTTACTCCATTTTCAGTGTCTTATTTTGTGAAAAGAGGGGCAGTTAATTAAATATTATTTTAACTTGATGCTACATTAATTTTACGGAACGTATTTCAAACCCGTCTTTTTTCAGTCTGTACAAAATGAAACAATTACTTTTAAAAGGATGCAGTTTACTTTGCGATGCAGTAGAGGATTTGGAAACACTGCCATATGCTGGCAAGTGCTTGCGGTTCATTTTGGAAGCCACGCCCCCCCCATAAAATGATTAGTTTTTCATGTGTTAAATACAAATATACTAATGAAACTGCAGATTTTGTTGTGGTGGATTCCTTTTTGTGGAACAAAATATTTATTATAATTATATATATATTCCCATCCAGGCACATAATGAACTGCGGTTTATTTATAAATAGTCTCGTTGCTTTAATGAACATAAACTCCTTCATCTCGCCTTTTTGTTGATCTGACACCTCTTTTAATTGGGAAAATACTTTATAATTGTGAATGTGCTATCTAACATTGAGATTTGGTGGGAATTGGCTGCCAGGCTACTTATTACATTATATAAAAGACAGAATTCACAAATACTCTTAGGAACAAACAAAAGTGCAGCGAACACATTTTCAGCATGTATTCGCAGCAGCGCAATATTCGCTGGGGAGGCCATATTTATCAGGTGGCAAGCAGGGGCACCAGATTGCAGTGTATGTAGGCCCATGTGGTATTTAAATACCTCGTTACGGAGATTCCGCCTCCCTATTCTCTGGAGATACTGAGTCAGAGCGCCATCACCACGTTGCCAACTTGCATAAAATTTCAGTATTTTTTCTGCTACTTTTTGTACAAATTCTCTGTTTTTAAAAATATAATACAATAATGGAAACTATAAAGTACATGTAATATAAATTTTTGTTATATAAAAAATTTAGGGGTCTTCTTATTTTCGCATCACAAAAAAAGTTGAGGTTAATATATACTCATAGGTAATAGTAATAGCACTTAGTTCATGGTTTCCAGATAAATATTCTAATCTTTAGAAATACCGAAGTTTGGCTAATATTATCAAATGAAATAAAACTTATTCACAACAAAAAGTAAGGTAAACTTCAATTTCCATTGTGTTTAATAGCCTCTGTACTGGTCTTTAATCCAGGCGCACAGTGTTTTATAATTATCGCATGCATAAACGGGCCAGTGCATTACATTACACCACAGGCGTTATGTTTCGTTTGGTTGCTTTTATCAGAGATGCAATTGTAACAGGGTGGTAAACTGAACATCTTATGTGATCACCAAAAGGCTTTTTTTTTCTGGGAATGCAAGTGATCAACATTCCTAGAGTAAATATGTCTGGGGTTGCGAGTACGAGATAGTAGCTGTATCTATGACTTTTAATTAATATCTGTACTTTTACTCTTGGTCGAAGCCGTTTTCCCAGCGTTCGAAATTGTGAAAAGAGCAGCAATCTATGAAAAGAAGAAAAACACTAAAGTGTGCAAAGAGCCAGAAATTTTTGAAAGTAAAATTTGGAACTGAATATGGTCTTATTTTCGGGTGAATACTTTACATAAAAAAAAAAGAAATTCAATATTATCAAACGTATTGATAAATGAGCATATGTTTATTAATTATAGGTGACCACATTGATAAAAAAAAGGTTCGTCGGCATTGCAACTAGGAAAATATGAACATCGTAGTTGTGACTCAGATTTGAAATGGTGGTTTGTAATGCAGAAATGGATAACAATTTTGCTGCAGCCAGGCATTTTTCTGTTACCAAAGCAAATGTTTGTAAGGATCATGATCAAGGAGTCTGATTCAAGTGTTGAATAATTAACACAGGTTTTTTTTTAACACTGCATTCTTTTGTATTTCTGGTACATAAGGTTTAATGATTGGTAAGCAGAGGGCAAATGTAGGGGGTTGTCTTATATTCGGGTGAATACGGTAAATACGTTATTTTATTGCCTGAAATTTGCCAGTCCAGCAAAAGAAATACTTAGTCAATGTATACTGTACATGTATATGTACATATAAAATAGTTAACATGAATTTATAAAATAAAAGCAATGACGTGAATCATCACCTCAATGCACACACACACACAGGTCTACACTAGTGAATTGATACTTGTACCTACTGGGAGCTTTTGGCAGTATGTTTGTTGCAAAAGGTAAGAAATGTTGTGGAATTTTTTCTTTCAATTCAAATAAATTTAATTTTGTTCGTTATTTTTTAATTATAAAATTTAAATTTTTTAAATTTTTTATTGGTTTAAAACTTATCTATTATATCTGCGGAAGAGTATTTAATCATTTGAACGCACCTAACATAAACAATTACTGAACATCACAGTTTTTTATTTTCTTTTTTATATATAATATTATTGGTATTACACATTTCACAATCATTTTGATTATGTCAAGTCAAATAAATATTTCTAATACTGCTGTAGAAACAATATGTCTGTATTTTGGAGCCTAGATTTGCAAACATGACTGTCACAGAGGTTAAAAGTGTGTCCACCAATGAATATCAGTCATTCACTCTCCCTCTTGCTCTGTAACCTCAGAGTTGGGACCACAGTGTAGGTTCTTGAGGCATCATTAGTGGGCGAGAGAGTGCAAATTGTGACACAGTCTGAATCTGATTTTCAAATGCCGCCATAAAAACTTAGTCTAAAAGTGACAGTAAAAAAATATTGGGGTGTGCAACTTTTTGCATCAGCCCAACAATTTGACTGCAAAAACGTAGGACTCTGTAATTTATGAAAACTAGTTCTTTGTGCACAAAATTGGTCTCTTATAACAGTATAGAAAAAAGTTCTGAAAACATGTCGAGTTATTCACTTTTTCAGCCATAAAGTCTAGTTGTGTGAATTACCTATTCGTCATTGTAATTTTCTTTTGTTTGCACGTTTGTTATTGACATTTGCAAAATGCTCAGATGCGCTGGACCAATCGTTTGTGTTTAAGTTCCTTACTGACTGAATTTATGTTTGGCATGCGTGTGCTAGTCATATTTGTATTGTAATACTTGCACACAGCAATGTTAGCAATTTGACAGTTATAAAATTATATATATTGGTATGTAAAAAACATTTAGTTTAAACTAATATATTTTTCGACAACCTAAGAGAATGCTATTATAAATTTGGTTACTCCTATTTGTTACTATCGAAAGTGATTCAGACAAGCTATGTATTCAACCCACACTTTTGCGATTGATCGCTCAAACCATGTTTTTACTACTTCACATGTAAATCTTTCGCAATTATTTCTTTTTACCACAGGGCGTTTATTTAGCAATTTCGACTAACCACATTATATTTAGTGGGAAATGAAATTTCATGACTTCGTAGTTTGTGAAAACCAAGTGCTCCTATTTAAGGATACATTTAACAAACTGTCCTGCCAAGTGCTGCATTTAAAGGAACATGTGTGACTTTAAAAATATTTCTTTCATTAATAAACATTGTGTTGTTTTCTTTCGTTAAAAGTAAAACATTATCACTGGTCTCCGACTTGACCCATAATATAAAATTTCGAATTTTTTGAACCTGCAGTATATTTCGAGCTCGAGCTGCAAGCAGATATTCCGATCAAACTCAATTTTTCGAGATATTGCTGATGTCTACTGATTTTAGTGGGCTGTTGTAACATTTCAAATATTTTTTTTAATAATCACACTTTCGTCTTGACCTCAATATGTATGTTGTGGTTTTATGATCTTTACCTCGCTATTAATGTACTTGGTCGTTTATTATAAATAGTCAGATTTTCATTTTTCGAAATATTATTATTCCATACAATGTAAAGCTTAATGTTTTAGTTAGTTTCATTTAAAGCCTATAGAAATATATTGTCTTTAGTAACATATATTAAGTATGATCTGTGTCAAATTAAATTACTGTGAATTAATTTAGCCTCATTTTAGGGATTTGCCATATGACAACCAGTTTACAATGAACTCTCGATATTTTGGACCTGTAGTATTGTTTATATGTTTTACTGTAATTTTCTCGCATCCTTACATTGTGGTTGAATGCTTTGTCAGCTCTTCTCTGTTATTGTAGTATAGATATTTAGTATTGCATGTGGAATGCTTGTGTGTGTGCATAGTTTTTTCTGATCTTTCCGTTAAGAGAAAGTTATGGAGTAATTGTAATCATTACTATCACAAAATTGTTTATTAATGGAATGTGTAATGTAGTGCATGTAATTATTTAATAAGTAGCTCACATCCTTATGGTTTAGTATTTGTTGCAACCACTTTTTTTTTTCACTATTGCGCAGATGCTGAATTAATTTTTTCTGCACATTTGCATTTTCAACATCTGAACTTCTCACATGCTAATATTTAGCCATTGTCAGCTAGTGTTTGTTTCAGTGCCGTGGGAGCATTTAAATAAATTCATATTTCTTGTGTAGAAAATAGTTTATTGCTTTGCTCAATTGAAGTTTTTTTTATTATATATTGGTGGCTGTTGATTGGAAGTATTTCTTGAACTGCGTTATATGGTGCAATTTAGCTTTGGTGTATATCCCCCTGCCACCAATAGGCTTCATTTTCCCTCTGTGGCAGATCCCGTGAACCATCCAAGTCCAAGTCAAAATCGAGATCCCGGTCTCGTTCGAGATCACAGTCAGAAAGCAAGGCTCTGCCAAAGTCCCGCTCTCAGTCTCACACCAAGGCCAAATCGCAGTCGAAGTAAGTACCAGTGCATGTCTCGTCTTATTCTGTTTCTTTTTTGTTGTAGTGCGGTCATTCTCCGTAGTGTGTGCACTACCGTTACTAAGAACTGAAAATATTAAAAGTTGGAATTTTATGTTAAAAATAAATTTGTGTAATGGATGTCATCATGTCTAATGTGGTCACACTGAAATATTAAATTTGTTACACTGAAATATTATATTTGTTAGTATATAAAAATTACTTAAAAACTTGCAGTCTACTTAAATGATAAGACATATCCATGGAAGTGACCATTTGTATTACAGAAGCAAAATATGCAATGTGTGTACAAATAAATTTAATTAAACAATTACTGCAGTTCAACATAAACAGTACTAACTTTGTATATACAAGTTACTGAGTTTATGTACTCAAATTGAAAATGTCCAGAAAAGTGACATAGCAATATGAAATTAGTAGTATCATTCTAGCCTAAGTATTAGTTTTCCTTTCTGTCAAAATCACATTGTTCTTGCTGTTAATCTTTGGTTGATGCATATGACACACGTCATAAAATTCAACTGTAGCAATGGCATCGTGTTCTGGGAAAGTGAATTTATTTACACATTGTTTCTTCATGAACTTCATTGATTACTCTATATTTAACACCTTCAAAAGATTGCAATATTAACACTATGTAAAATCTGTTTGTTCATTTCGCTGAAAGTTTCACAATAACGTAATCATTGTTTTTTGGGATTCTAATTTTTGTGGAAGAATATTTGCGAGTCAGTCAAAATATACATCAGAGTACTACTTCAAAGTCTGTCTGTCTGACACTTATCATCTATAACAACATTGTCAAGAAATGTGTTTACAAACAGGTTAATTGAAAAAAATTTACCTGCATTACTGTTTTCTGCTGTTAATTTTGTGTCCTTTTCATTTTCATTCTTTGAATAATTGTCTTTTATTTGTTTTGTAATTACTTCACCGAATACAATGATTATTCTATCTTTGGCAATTTTTCTGCCCCTCAACACGTTTCACTTTTCTCCTTGGCATTTCTTCATTACTTGTACTGTTTTTAAGTAGATTTTCTCTGTACGTTGCAATTTTCCATTTCCTTATTTCTTTTGTTTTTTAACACTCAATTTTTCTATCTAATTATTTTTAGCAGATTCAATTCCACTAACAGATGGCTCAGAATTGAAGCATACCTCTTCACGTGGACTTTCTGGCGGTTCTCGCCACTTTTCCGTTTTTTCCCCCCAAGGTTTTATTTCCGTTATAAGTTAAACTTTACCAAGTGCTTCTTGTTTGCCGTAATTTTCTTGATCTTTTATTTTTACTTTTTCATATTTAACAGGGTCACTCTTTGTTCTTTGGTTTTTTTTAAACTGCTCTTTTGATAATTTCAAACACTTTGTTTTGGCCACCTGAAACTAATATGAGTTCTTGGCACAACGTGGAAAAATTAATTAGGTAGCGAGACATAGTTGCAAATAATTGCTTTTGTACAATTATTGTACCAATACCCTAACACAGGGTCCACTGATATCCTTAACTTCAATTCCCTTACTTTCAAGGTCAGTGGCTATTCTGTAAATAAAAAATTTAATAAATAATGACTTTGTGGCAAAGTACCTCACACCTGTGCACATGACAGAAGTGACGAGTGTAGCATTCCAAAGCCCTGCAAAGGGAGATCTTGCTCTCTCCTGGTTTTATTGTAATTTCTGTAACAATCCAAAAGTGATTTAAATCTTGAGGATATAATGTTAAGTTGAAACAAAGTTAACAAAATAAAAATTTGTATAATTTTTAATCGAATTGTTTTTACACATTCATCTAGTACAAAAGATAATTAAATTTTTTTTTTTAGGAACTAAACCTGGATTTGCTATTCAAAGTAGTATTAAAAACTAGGTTCGGGAAGTCCACAGAAGTGGTTTGTCAAGTCTGCTTGTGGACAACATTTTCCCTCTAAAATAGGGAATATTATTATTTAAACCTTATGCCTGGTGTGCAAAGTGACTTCTTCATAATTACCAAATAAAATTTTTAACATTATTGTAATTTAAAAATAAATTACAGCAACTCAATATTGTACACTTTGTGGAGAATGACCCAGTAACTTGAAAATTTTTTTGTTTTAGGTTTATTATTGGGGTGCACAGGAATTACTCTATTTTGATATTATTTGTGGCAATATTGTGAATATTATGTTGTGGATATCAAAATAATAATGTAAACTTAAGTCATAGTTTCTTACATAAATTATATAATTTTTTTATTCATTCCTGTGCACTTTTTATATTCTTCATTTTATCTTTGAAGGTTTTACTAAATATTTACTTCATTCTTCTAATCTCTTATTAGAACTTTTCAGTTAAACAGAGCATTTTATTTTTTGGTTACTATGTTGCATGGAATGTTGTTTAGAATTTTTTTTTTTTTACTTTATTTTGTGCTATAATGTAGTTAAAAATTGGTTGATTTTGTTGTGTTAACTACTTTTCTGAGAAGTAAATACACAACTTAAATGTAGCATATCTGTTAAAATTAGTATCTGTGTTTGTATTGCATAAATGGAATTTGCTCTAAATGTCCTGTTTATGGCAATGGAATATTTACAGTGGTTGATGTTGCATTGTAAGTGGTAGTGGAGCAGCATGTTTATTGCAGGTAGCTAACACTGACATCTCATGATAGTCCTAACAAAATTCTGTCTTCCTCACTGCATACACAAGACCTGCTCTCTTTACCACCCAGATCTGTGTTCAAAAGACCATCTAACCTCTGCAACTAACTGGTTCGTCCAAAGCTGCAGCCTACCACAAATTCCAACGTAACAGCCCCAGAGGTACCCACCCCTGCAATAGCTTATGCTGTTGCTTCTGAGCCATCCATTGACCAGCAGACTCACTAACTGTACATTCCCCATCCAATGCAACTATAACTGCAACAGAAAATCTGATTTATCAGCTACAGAGCCAACTCTGAAATGCAGTATACGTCGTGACTCGCCAACACACTAGGCAGAGGTTAAACAAACCATAACTGTTCTCATCCACAACCTACAAGACAAACGGTTGGAACATGTGCAGCATCACACAACAAAGATTTTGTTTCCTGCTACAGCACAAGAATTGTGAAAGCTCTACCACCTACAAACAATAGTTTAGAACTCGGATACTAGGAGTTAGCTGATCAGTTTATAACAAAATCCAGGCAGTCCCCGGGCTTCAACATAAGATAATCACAGCATCAAACCATACTCATGTGCTATGCCTGCAAATTTTCAGTTTTCCTGTTGCACCCTAGTAACTATTAATGGTTTTGCTGGAGCTTGTATTGTGCTTAAGTAGTCAGTGTAGTGTTTTGCTGGCCGTGTTCAAAATGCCTGATTCGTGAATAAAGTTTTGGTTTTCAGCCATTCTCTTGTCACTTCTACTTACAGTAAAGCACCAGTACAACGAACTTCATTACAATGAACATTTCATTAGTACGAACAAACCATTTGGTCCCGCCAAAATACTATACTTTCACATGTAAATAATTTTCAGTAGTACGAATTTTTCGCTTAAAATTTACGGTCGATTTATAAAACATTCGCTTTAACGAACACCTTTTGCGCTTCACGAATCCAAAAATTTTGGTAGTAATTTTTTGTAAACGGAAATGAAATTAACTTTTTGCATCCACAAACGC
>NQII01001784.1:506324-535157 GCA_002778355.1 Clitarchus hookeri
TAGGGAAGGGGGGTGGGGGGGGGGAGGAAGGAACTGCAGAAGGCAAGGAGTTGCAGAGAAACTGATTAGGAGCTGATAAAATGGACAGTATATTTACCATTACTGTTGCAGTTCTACTATCACTATAATAGTGGTCCCAGTTCATAAAAAACGCCATGTTTTTGTGTCAAGCGCAGCATTCCTGTAGCTTTGGCTGGGTTTGTCCTCAAAAGGTCATAGCACAGGGTGGCTGGCAGTCCTGGAAGATGTCACATTATTTCTCCTCTACTGATTGTTCCCTTCATCCTTGCTCCCCTCCTTCCTCTTTGTACCTCATTCCACCATCAAGCCACGCCCACACCTCACCATGCTTCTTTCCTCCCATTCCACAGTGCTCTTACACAGTTTCAAACACTCTTCCACCCCATCTCTCCTCCCCTTCTCCCTTCACGCTGTACCCTTTTTTCTCTCTTTATATGCATGTGTTGCCTTTCATCTGCATTCTCATCCTCTTGCTCCAATCACCCCGACCCCCTTTAGAAGCAACTGTTACAACATGCACCTCCAAATTTTCTTTGTCCCATTCTTACATTCACACATCTTTTCACCTCATCTGGTGGAGGAAGAGGTAACAAATCCAGTCTGCTTGAAAAGTGGCACGATGATTGACATAACGTGCTCTCTCTGCTAATAGTTTGCACTGGATATTGAAAGGACTTGGCTTACAATTAATATCATACGGTTTTCTATTACTGATGTAACCGGCAGAGGTAAAACTACGTTAAACCGGGTGAAGGGGACTTGGGGTCAAGATAAAACAATTGCAGATGAACTAAGTGGCAACTGAATCCTAACTGTCTGCTGTTTGTTTTGAGGGTTCAGGGGTGTCACTACTGCAGTGATTAGCAAGTTAAGAGGAGAAAACTTCTTTAGGGGTCACGTGACTTTTCTTGAAAGGCTGATGGTTCCTTCTGAGGACCGTAAGCACAGAGCTCTAGCACTGTAAGTGATGGAGCAAGCTGCAGTTTCTGGGGTGCGCGTGTCTTTAAATTGTGAGGCCGATGTTGCTCCAAGGCTTTCTGGTATCTTGGTGGGCGGCACAGCGCTGACGGCATTCTCCTGGGGAAGGCTTGAAGCGGGTTAGTGTTCTCCGTATGCTTGGTGGTATCCAATTCTTGCTTAGGAGCAACAGTCATGCTGGGTTCAATTAGCATCTTTTGCACGATGATTGTGATATCAATTCAAGCTGGACTACGAATAATGCAGGTATGTTTGTTCATGAACCAAGAACCACTGCTTATGTACTCCAGCAGCTAGTAGTTACCTCACCTCCAGTGACTCATCCTTTGGTGTCCATCAGCAGCAGTATCATCCTGTGGGCCTTCCATGTTTATCCACATGGAAGAGGATTCTGGTCCATTCAAAACATTTATAGACTGTGAAATGACTACTTTGTGTACGAAAAGCAGTAAAACAAATTTTATCTGATGTCTGTTTTTAGGTTGAAATGTGAATAAATGCGTGTATGTAAAAAAACATATGTTTCTTAAATCTATCTAATTATATATATATATACAGTGAAACTTCCATATAACGGACACCCTTGGGGAATGAAATATTGTCCGCTATATAGAAGTGTCCGCTTTTGGGAGAAAAATGAAAATAATGTTTTAAATTGTACATGCATACAAACATACAAGATGTGCCATAGGTAAATAATAAATTATGTACATATTTACGTGCAAAAGGCAATTTATTTCACAACACGGAGCACAGAAAAAAACTACTGTATGTACAGTAGTAGGTATGTACGTATTACATACGTACATTATCTTAAAAATGTATAAAAACAATTTAAAATATTTATGAAGCAATAAAATTTATGACAGAAATTAACACTTAAAAAAAGTCTGTTATTTTTGATTGATTTATTCTTTTAGTAAGAATTTTATTTTCAACATTTGACTGAATCCTCAGTGCTAAGTCAAGTCCCTCAGTGTCACTGTTTGAAATAAAAAAATTTTTGACCCGCTTAATTTGTATCAAGACTTTTTCAGCCTTCATCGGTGGGTCATCGTCCTCCACTTCTGACTCTCGTAAAATTTCTTCGTCATTTAGGCTTTCCTCTGAAATGTAAACAAATGAAAAATTAATTTTTTTTAAAGACAAAAACATTATTACGTACATATGTGTACGTATAACTGTATGATTACGTTCCTTCACGAATAAGATCTGCAACTTTCAGAGAATTATTTTCTGTGACCAGACTTCCATCGATGTCTGCGTACGTTGTTTCGCTCGTCGGGCCGTATGATGTTAGCAGGTCTTGAAGTTCTCCATCTTCATCAACATCTTGTAGATTTGCGGCTTCATCGCTGGAATTTACGAATCCCGACTTTATGAAGCAATGTAACACAGTTTCTTTGCTTATTTTTTTCACGGAGGACGTTATCCAGTGAATCGCATCCAGGATGTTAATTTTCTTTGCAAGATCACTTGACGATGTCGCATTGTCCATGTTGGCCAACAGGTGCTTCAAAACACACTTTCTATAGTGAGTTTTGAAGTTCTTTATAATCCCTTGGTCCAAAGGTTGGCATGTAGCAGTTGTATTCGGTGGGAGGAATACAATTTCCACATTGCTGAAATTTGTATTGGGATGGGAGGCTGCGTTATCCATAAATAAAATTATTTTTTGATTTTGTAGAATCATTTTGTTGTTCAATTTTGTCAACCAAATGTTCATAACATCTCTGGTCATCCACGCCTTAGAATTAGAATGCCAATCCACATGCAACAAATTGATATCGATACCTTTGAAACACAGAGGATTTTTTGACTTTCCTATGACCAAAGGGTTTTCAAATTCACCAAGCATATTTGTGCATAAGAGCAAAGTTAAACGCTTCTTTGAAACTTTTCCTGCTTGACAACGCTCATTTTTCAACTGCATGGTTTTATCTGGAAGTGCTCTAAAAAATAAGGTGGTCTCATCGCAGTTNGACAACGCTCATTTTTCAACTGCATGGTTTTATCTGGAAGTGCTCTAAAAAATAAGGTGGTCTCATCGCAGTTATGTTTTTGGGTTCAAAACCAACGCAATATTGTTGAAGCTTCTCTGTCCAATTTTGTACTACTTCTGGGTCTACTGNAATCCACATGCAACAAATTGATATCGATACCTTTGAAACACCGAGGATTTTTTGACTTTCCTATGACCAGAGGGTTTTCAAATTCACCAAGCATATTTGTGCATAAGAGCAAAGTTAAACGCTCCTTTGAAACTTTTCCTCCTTGACAACGCTCATTTTTCAACTGCATGGTTTTATCCGGAAGTGCTCTAAAAAATAAGGTGGTCTCATCGCAGTTATAAATGTTTTTGGGTTCAAAACCAACGCAATATTGTTGAAGCTTCTCTGTCCAATTTTGTACTACTTCTGGGTCTACTGAGGCCGCTTCTCCACTAATGGTTTTATAAGATATCTTATGCCGAGATTTGAATTTGTCAAGCCATCCTACAGAGGCTTTAAAATCCATTTGACCAAAATTTTTTGCAACTTCTAAGGCCTTTCTCGAATGATCGGACCGGTAAGTGGAATGTTTGCAGCCCGAGCACGGCAAAACCATTTGAAAACTGCATCGTCAATGCTCAAACCGGCCGTTTTTGGAAATGATCTACGGGATTCGTCATTTCCATGTTTGCTGAATCTATCTAAAATTTCCTTTTTATTTTTTATAATCTCACTCACCTGAGTCTTTCCTATTTTGAATTTTGCAGCGCAGTATCGCACACTTAGTTTTTCACGTTCACTGGCTTTAATTATTTCCACTTTTTGCTTTAAGTGTCAAACGCACACGGGGAGGCATATTAGAGCTGTGTTTATCGCTCGAAAATCGGAAACAAACTTAAGAGGTAAACATGTTTGTACAGTGTGGCGCGATTGAAATCTAGGAATTTGAGACAAAGGATGTTGGTGGCAGGCAAACCAAACAGAGGGGAGAAGGCTTTTCTCAGAAAACGTTCCTTTCCGTAAGGCTGCTGAAGGCTTTTCTCAGAAAACATTCCTTTCCGGGAGGCCTCTGAAGGCTTTTCTCAGAAAACATTCCTTTCCGGGAAGCTGATGTCCGCTTTTGGGAGATTTTTGGGGTCAGAATATACACGAAAGAGCTGTCCGCGTCCGTTATAGGGAGTGTCCGCTTTATAGAAGAATTTAATATGAAGAAACGAATGGGACTATGCCGGGGAATCAGAATTTGTCCGCTCAAGAGAGTTGTCCGTTAAGGGAAGTTTCACTGTATATATATTCTGGCATACACTCAAAAGTGTTATGCAAAGAAAGTGTAGTTACTATGTAATAATTGAAAGTTTTCATACTAATATAAATTTTATTATAGTCTGATAAACTATAATTTCTGCTTTTTTCATGCTGGCTTATACAATACGCAAGCTTTGTTAAAATACTACACCGAACCTGTGTGCGCCTTTATTCCTACATGAACGACTGGCCTAAAAACTAGCATAAAAAACCAACTAGAATAGGACATAATACTTAAGATCCTACTATGGTCTTGCTCATGCTTGCACAAATTTTATTACTTGAAATCGGTTATATACACAACTGAAGCAGATCAGACTATAAGTAATTAAACACGCATTAATATGTTGCAAATCATGGGTAGTATCCAACAGTCTGATATGATATAACCCTGATACTTAGTTCATTGATGATTGAAGATATCTCGACAATGTGAGCGAGATATCGGAATTTTTTCAGGTCAATCAAATGTCTGAATCTATCAACCAAGTCATTGGGTTCTTCATGAAATAAGTCTCTTAGACTAACCAAATTTCTTCGCAGATTGTTCACGATACAGGTCTGCATGTATGTTCATGTCATCGCGATCCTCATAATAATTGAAGATGGGGACACCATTGTTGTAAAATTCTTCATAACTATCAGTACCTGTGTAGGGGCCACTACTTTAGTCTCCTTTATCGGTATTGTGCTAAGTCGTTTTGATATTGAACTACTTGAAGTAATTTCTTGTAGTCCTCTAAAAATTATCTTCAGTAATTTTGTTTAAGTGTCATGCAAATTAACAATTTAACATCTATTAAATTGCATAGGAAGAATGTTGAACAAGGATTTTTAGCGGGAAATGGCCCAACGAATGGGTGGTGGTGGTATAATGAAAGTTTTGAGGGGTGGTGGAAAACATTGTAGGTGGACTTGGGGCTGGATACCCTACTAGGCACCAGACACCTTTTGCGGTGGGTGTTAATTGCTGCTGCTGATTATCTCGGGGTGCGGCGGGCCATTCGCCTTGTTGTGTGGAGTCCCTCGGCAAAATTGTTGGATGAGCCACTGGACAAGATAACCAGGCGTTCCCTACGTCTGATTGCAGTCGGTTTATTTAGGCCGGCCCGCACACCTTGTACAGATAAAAAGCTCAGTGTTCATGTTGGGTTCCAGTAAGTTACATCAGACTATTCCCGGAGCACGATGCGGTGCGTTCCGACCTCTTGAGACACTCAACGGCGAATGAATCTGGTGAGCTCGCGAGGCGTGGAGTATGGCAGTATGCTGCGGGCCCTGCACCACTTTCAGTTCAACTAAAACACTCCCGCAACTAAATGGACATGAACCCTTTCATAAATCATGAATAAATAAGTAGTTAGCAAACCGTGCGTCTTAAGGTGCCGCAGAAACAAGCTGTGGTCCGCGACGTCGGGGCCTTTGGGTGGCCTGATGTTGACGTGGGTGGCCTGCTGCAGTGTGGGATGCGGTGGTGTCACAAAAGGGCAGGCACGCCTGCACTGGTTGATGTTATTGTGCATCTCATTTTGAACACCTATACATTACTATTTTATCACGAAGTTTTGTTTCTAAAACTAAAAACTGCTGTTTTATGACCACATAAAGTAAAATGTATTAATTAATCTACAAATTCTTTCTTATCTGCGCATTTTCTGCTTGTCTGATGTGCTTCGACACTGCTCTCAGTATAGTTAACGTAATATTAATTTCTGTTTGTTCGTGCATCAGCTGACACAGGATTTTGTAAATGGTATGTGTTTGTTTTGATTATGTCAAGTGCCACTCACTGTCAGAATGTGGCCTTACATGAAATTAACTATACGATGGTAACAAACCATTTTGTGAAGACTGCGAGGAAGATGATGAAGTGTTCGTGTTGCCTGAACCTACTAGCACCGTGTAGGCACCAACTATAAACTACAACCTCAGCGCTAGCTAAGATTACTTGTGTGAAGGCTTACAATTGTGTGCAGTATGGTAATGCTTTTAAAAATAAGTGTGATTCTTACAACTCTATATACTTGGAAATGTGTAGTGAGTATGTATATTTCAGTCTACAAAGGAATGAATTTTCACCATAGGAAACCTCCAGGGTTGTATTTAGCTTCGTTTGTGAAAGTATTTGTACTGTTTATCTCTCTGCTCCGAAGCTAGCACAGTCTTATGTGATGTCCTGGGCCCCTAGGACGTCCTGTACAGATAATCATGCGATGGTAAATATCATTATAGAAGTATTAAGAAAGACACACTTGGTCGTTTACATACAACGGATACACTGTGTGCATCAGGTTTGTGCTTTGTACATGAGCAAAAACTGCTTCGAGAAGCTAAATTTTCGCCAACAAAATTCCAAACAAATCAAAATGGACTATATAAATAATGCATATATGTTTGTTCATGCACCATGATACAAGAACCACAGCTTATGTACTCCAGCTGAAGGTATGCTAGTAGTGACTCCATCTCCACGAATTGAATCGCGTATAAGTTATTCAAATCATAATTACATTTGTACTAACCTCTTATTCGATTCCTATTGAAGGCAATTAAAGTATAATTACATTTGTACATTCACTGTACCAGTTCTTGTTTAGATTCCTGTTGAGGCTAATTTATGTATAATTACATTTGTACTGTGCTAGTACTTCATTTGAATATTGTATAGACTAATTAAATCGTAATTACGTTTTTACTGACCTTGGTTGAAATCCAATCGAGGGTAATATATATATATATATATATGTACCAGGTTAGTTCTTGGTTCGATTCCCGTTGAGGGTAATTAAATCGTAATAAATTTACACGCAAACTGATATAGTTCTTGGTTCAATACCCGTAGAGGGTAATTAAAATATAATTATAGATGTTAATTACATTTGAACAAGTACGTGTAATTACACATCCGACCAATACGAGAGCCAGTAGAATACTGAACTCCAACACAGAGTTATGACCTTAAGAAAAAAATTCAAAGTAATTGCATATCGATAGTAATAACATAGAGAAATATAGGGAGCAAGTACACGTCCGAACAGCTAGCTCGGAGCCTGGTTGCAGACTGAATTTAAAATTAAAACCCTAATATCTTTCGATTATAACCACCCTCCATCTTGGACAACATATAAGGGGGGTATATATATATATATATATATATATATTTTTTTTTTTTGATTAATATTGTCTTTGCTAAACATTTTGTTAGAGAGATGTGACCTGAATCCCTGTTGTGAAGAACACCTTGAATGTAAATGTAGCCCCACAAACACGCTGATATTGAGGACAACACCGCAGTCGCTCTCACAATGATGGATGAATGATGAGGGGTACATAGACCTGAGGATGAACGAGGGACGAGCGTGGTTACATTGAATGCCGACAGGCGCGCTGAGATCATGGCACGAGACCACACTCCTTCACCTCTATTTTGCACCGCTATTCAAATTAAAGACAACTGGGTGGACAAGAGCCCTCCCCAGGGCTTGTATTAGAGCTAGTTCAGACACGGCGGAATCCGTGCGTTTCCAAACCGCGAAGATCAACTGCGCGGAGCATATTTACATTGGCGTTCTCATATTCGTTCACATCTGGAGGCACGGCAGGCGCCACTCGACCGCCGGAAAATAGATCCGCGCGTTTCTTTTACTTTGGCTTGCCTAGAGGGCATTCAGATGCTCGGCGGAGGCCGCGCGGTTCGGATGTGTGTCGTGGATCGTTTCGATACCGAAATGTTTATTGATGAAGTGGAAAAAAGACCAGCGATATGGGACATTCAGTGTGCGGAATATTCTATTAAAATTGCCAAGAACCGAGCATGGCAGGATTTGGTGGAGTTATTTGGAGATGTAGAAGATTCAGTAGAAAAAAAGGCTATTTTAGGTTAGTACGATCATTTTATTCAATATAAATGTAGCATATTATAAGTAAAATGGACATTTTTAAAATTATATTTTTGTATCTTGCCACTCAACACGACCGTCGTTTGTGAAGTAATGAGCAAATTTATGTCTAATATTTAAAAATGACGGTGCCGCCCCTCCTGCATGTAATGTATTGAGATTAATCATTGGCGCAGTATATAAAGTATCTTCATACTTTATACCATCCTGAGTTCTCACAAAGTTGTGTACAATGCTACAGGTCTTTATTATGTCTTCGGCAAAGTCTATGTTTATATTTATGGGCCTATGAAAAATACGCCATTTGTCCGCCAGAATCCCAAAAGTGCATTCAATGTTACGTCGGGCTCTGGATAACCTATAGTTAAAAACCCCTTTTTCATATGATAAACCTTTACCTGCATAGGGTCGCATCAAATTTTCCGCTAATCCAAAAGCTCCATCTCCAACTATGACATGAGGCAGTGGTATTGAATCTACGTTAGATATTGCTTTCAGTTTATTTATGTTTAGTGATTTATCTAGCAATCTTTTATAAAATACTGAATTTTTGAATATTGCGGAATCACTACTTTTCCCATAAGCCCCAATGTCAACATAATTAAAACACTAGTTGGCGTCACAAAGTGCTAAAAACACTAGAAAAGAAATGTTTGTAATAATGATGCAAAGATCCGTAATCATTAGGCATTATAACTCGGATATGTTTGCCGTCTATAGCACCAATACAATTTGGGAAATTTGCATATCTTTGAAAGTCATAAGCTATTTTCTTCCAGATATCTTCACTCGGTTCGGGCATTACTTTCTTTGCCACTATTTTCCACAATGCTTCACATACTTGACGGACAATTCCTGTAACAGTAGATTTGCCGAGGCGATAGTCGAATCTCCAAATGAACAACCGGTACCCAGATACCAGAAACAGTAAAATTAGTACTGGTATCATTTTTTCCCAGGTACAACACTGCAAAAAAAAAAAAAAATGGAAGAACGTACGTAATGCTTACAATAAAGAATTCAAGAAAGGCAAAACAGTTCCTTCTGGTTCCGATGCGCGTGAACAACCACAATATTTGTATTTTGCAAGACTTTCTTATCTTCAGAAGTGTGTAGAAGACAAGGAAACAACCAGTAATATAGAAGAAAAGCGAAATGAAGAAAGCCAAAATATAAATAATAAGGAGGGTGATAGTTTTTTAAATTCTACGGAAATACGCCCCCCCCCCCAATAAAAGGAAGAAAACCAAAACTACGTCAGAAGAACGACTAAGTGATTTAATTGAACAGAGCATTAAGTCACGAGATATAATTCAGAAAGAACTTCAAGAAAGTATTTCCAACCATGATGAATATAAACGTTTTTGTTTGTCGATGTACAAAGAACTGTAAAAAAAGTTCCGGAGAGTAAGCGTTTGGCGACCAAAATTGAATTGCTCCAGGTGATATAAAAAGGGCAAACTTTACCATCCCCAGTTCGCATTATTTCTCAGCATAATGTGCCTAACACAGCATTTTGGCATAGCCAACAGTATTCAAACCTACATGGATATTTTGCTACTTCTGGATCACCTTCTGCAGCCATATCACCAGGATCGCCATCGCCACCATCATACGTTAGCTCTGATTCACAGTCTTCTATTATAGAAAATATATATGCTGATATTGAATAGTAAATGAAAATCTTACCTCAAAGTAATAACGAGTTTTTCTTCAGGTGACACGCTTGATCTCATATGGGTACAAAAATTTCAAATTTCTTCCCTTATCAATTCAAGCAATTCGTCAAATGATTTTGTCGACATTCTCAAATAGTTGAAGAATTTGGGCTCCAACTTTCTTAACTTGGGATATAAGGTTACAATTAGGCCATGTGAGAGCCGATCAGTTAATATTGGATGCATCCAATACTGCCTTTTCCTTTTTTTTATTTTTTAAGAGCAGACTCAAATATATTGCTTCTTCGACGTCCATCTTTGAAATTAGGTGACCTCGCCCCTCCTGCGTACATACACACTGAAGAGCCAAAAAAACTGGTACAGTCGTGCGTATGCAAATAACAGAGGTATGGAACCAATCAGAGTAACGCGATGCGGTCTTTTCCAAAGTAGAAATCTGCTGATGAAAACGCTCACCATGTACATCAGAGATAGCCTCGCGATTTTCAGGGAAGAAGTCTAGGTGAGAGTCCAAGACATGTTGCAGCCCATTCCTCTGTACGACGTCAGAAGATCACTCACTATTTCACCATAGTTTTCTTCTATATTATTGCCAAGAAATCTACAACAGATATTTATGAATGATTTCCAAGCTGCTTTTTCCGGTGGATGTAACATTTCCTGAAAATGTTCATAAACCGATATTAGTGATCTTATTTGCGGTCCTATAAATATTCCTTCCTTCAATTTTGCATCTCTTATTTTAGGAAATTTATATTTTAGATACATAAATGCAGCAGAACTTTTATCCATTGCTTTTACAAAAAAATTTATAAGCCCCAGTTTTATATGCAGGGGAGGTAAATACACCTTTACGCGATCCACTAATAGGGTATTTGTTACATTTTTATGCCCAGGAATAAGATATTCACGTTTAGGCCATTGTTTCTTTATGTAGTGAGACTTCCTATCCCTGCTGTCCCATTCAGACAAAAACCAGCAGAATTTTGTGTATCCAAGATGCAAATTTAACAACAAAGTTATGACCTTCAAATCACCACAGATATTCCAGTTACATTTAGTATAGTTAATTATTTCTAACAACAATTTCGTATTTTCATATGTCTCTTTCATATCACTGGCATGCGCGACAGGTATTGATGGTAATTCATTCCCATTATGCAGTAATACATGCCTCACCATGTATGACAATAATCTGCGAATTTATACTTTCCCGGTAACAAACCTGTAATTTTATTTTTGAGTTACGAGAGCATCGTAAAACAGTTCTTCCGGTACCTACAGTTTTTTAAGCCCATTGTTTGTTTAGTTATCTAATGCGTAGCTCGCACCTTGTGTTTGGGGAACTTGTCTCAGTTCGTGAAAGTCTTAAAATAAAGGTAATTTTTTAACAATAATAATGGTTATTTGTTTGAATGGCAATTTATCATAATTTACTACATTTCAGACAGGAGTGATGTAGCTTAAACTAACAATTTGAAAGAAATAGATTCAGTGATATCGCATGATCTAAGGCTGTTAAAATAAATACATTGATTTAAATTGCAGTACTTTTATAGCACTTAAAAGTTTATATTGTTGCGAATAACTTACCTTGGTTCTTGAGTAAAGTATGTTTATAGGCTTCGAAATGTTTTTATTAAACGTATGTAGCTTTGTAACTATTTCAATTAAATATTAAATTCGATAGAAGTATTTCAATGGTTCACGTGATAGAAACCTTAAAACCAGTATTTTTTAATGATACAGTGAAATCAACACCTGATAAACCAGTGTTGAATCCGCAAATTTCCTAGAAGTTTTGACCCGGATTTCAAAATAATTGCAAGAAATGGATACTCTCAAAAAAATATAAAAATCAGGATAGTCACAGAAAGAGCGGTATATTGGAAATGAGGGGAGGGGAGGGACAAACACTCGAAAGACAGGCTGGAAAATTCAGTAGTTCATTGTCCAGAGAGCTAAATTTTGTACCCCTGTGTAGACTGGATACAGTTTCATTTTCAGTTCGATGCTGTTTGTGTGAGAAGTTTGTTTTACCCTTGAACGGTTTGTGCATCACACCACTCCGTACCAGCCTTCCACCAAGATATCCAGGGTTCTATTCCCGGTGCGGTCAACCGGGTTTTCACACGTGGGAAACGTCGCGGACGTTGCCGTTGGACGGCAGGATCCCCCCCCCCACTGTAACGTTCCTTCCGCTGCTGCCCTATCTTCTCCATTCTCACCATCTGTTTTGTCAGAGTTCATTGTCGACACGTATTATACCAGAGAGTCACAAAATGCGTTCGACTCGCAAAATTGAAATAACTGTATGCTCAAGTGATCTTGTGCTTTTCAGCCACCGATGTAAACGTCAGTTTTTTTTACTGTTTGCGATAAATCCGCACACATGCTGAACTCTAAATGTCAATCACACGTTCGCATCGACGACTTCGTAAACCACTTTAAATCCAGTTACTTCGCATGTCTTGACATTAGACTAAAATAGAGGTAGCCGGATTTTCATATTCTGCTCGTATCCTCAGAACAGATTCCGTAATAGACGTGGCATGGCGGCTCCTTTGATGTAGGCGTGCCCATTCTCCGATTGGCTATGCGAGGCTCTGGGAACGGGCCTTGTGTCTGATTGGTTCTTATAGGTTTGTGAAAGGTTCTCTATTGGCTGGGCTGCCGGCTGGTGAGTAGTTACCAGGCGCTGATTGGTGAACGGCGTCGCAACATGTTACTGGCTAGTGGAGACGAGTTGCTGGCGTGTGGGGCGGGAGTAGACGGCTGGAGGGGCTGTTACACCTCTGTATTCTTATTTACTCTGTGCCCCGAGTCGCAGTCGCAAGTGGAACGAGATCGCCCGGGGGCCGCGCGCGACCTTGGCGCGGAGGGCCGCCCACGCGGAAGACGATGGCCGGGCCAACCCTGCTCCACATCGAGTGACGCGGAGAGCGACGGGCATCGCCTACGGAGACACCCTTCAAGGGCGCGTGTCCATTCACCGCTGCGCTCACACCTCCTTCCTTCCTCACGACTTCTGAAGTGGAAGTGCACGCTCACCGCGCGGCATTCAGTTCACAGACAGTCCATTCGCTGTTTATTCTCACTTTGTGAATCAAGCCTTTGAAAAATCTCACCGTGTAAAACGTGCTTGGTTGTTTCCTAAATTTGTCATGTATCACAAGCGTTTTATACTTCCGTTAACATCAAAATATCACAATACCTTAGTTTTGGTAAAATACAACTTTTAAGTATATTTTATCTATAAATTATAACATTTGTTTTATAATCGTTATGAATAAAAACAGGGAAAAAATAGGCGTGTTGGTAATGCCTAGTAATAAATACAATGAAGAACAAAAAAAAAAAAAAAACTTTTATAGGCGCGCGTATGCAAATAACAGAGGTATGGAACCAATCAGAGTAACGCGATGCGGTCGGCAGCTAGATCGGTTACTGCTGCTACAATGGCAGGTTATCAAGATTTAAGTGAGTTTGAACGTGGTGTTATAGTCGGCGCACGAGAGATGGGACNGGAGGCTACACGATATTGGCAGGTGTACCAGTTTTTTTGGCTCTTGAGTGTAGTACTTATGGAAAATATTATCACATTTCGTGCGCATGGATACGTGGTACGTTGTCCCTTTGGGGTAATTTTCTAGACTCGGTTAAGCTTAGTTGCATTAGGTGGAGGAATAGCATAACAGTAGAACTTTAGCAGTAATTCAGAATGGTTGGAAGTAACTGTGAATGGTCTATTCGCTTCTGCTTTCGGGAACTGATGGCTTTTGATAATCCTAAATAAGTGGAAACTGCTGCAGTCGAAGACATTTACTCGCAAGCACGACCAGGTGACGAGGAAGCCAGTCCGGTGCACAGGTGCCCGATGTGTATGGACTTTACCAAAGTTTCGGGTAAATTTGTTAAAAGTTTTGTTAAAAAAGAAAAATAATTTTTCGTGTGCATGTGAACTTAATTTTTATAACGAAAAATTGTGTGAAATGTATTGCGATATTCAGATATTTAGTTTGCTTAACTGTTTCACCATTAGGCAGATTTAACTCTCGTACGGCGACGAGGACGAGAAAACCAAAGTTTTAACTATTTTACCGCTGTATCCAAGGGAGCACCTCGACCACACAACTCAACATGCACACCATCAGCAATCGTTCCAGACGCGTGGACTGAGGAGGGATGGAGGACGTATTCCGTGCTTGAAAATTCCGGCCATGTTGGACTGTCATAACTTGCGAGTGTCCTGTGTATGTGCTTGGAAGACGATTTTGTACAGTGTGCACAGGATGGAAATTATTGACGCCCGAAATCAGTGCGATTTACCTTCGGATTTAGTTACCAAACAAGCCGGTATCAACAATCATTCGCCACCGTTCAACCTTGTTGAGATGTATAGGAAATACATTACGTGTGATTGTAGGGATATATACATGTATATAAATATGTATAGAAGTATATATTTTAAAAATATATTCTATAGATAATTATGTATATTCCTATATTATATTTATATATAATAGTACCTTCGTGTTTTATTCTGGGGAGAACGAGTATTTGGGTTTTATCAGAGTGCTCCCATATTTTTTATTTCAAATATATGTCAGAAGGCCTTGTGGGAGAATAATACGGGATCTGTAAAAGAGCAATACCTGAAATGTTTCTCCAATCAGATGGATAATTCACAATGTGTTTCGTGAAGTGATTCGAGAGGGTAAGTTCGTACAAAGGATGAATGGTTAGTGAAAAGTTTTGCGAAATGCATCGCTAAGGGGTAACTTGCTTCTGGTCATCGAAGATGTTGGCGAGTGTGTGTGTCGCCGGTTCGAGTCACGAACGGATAATGCTACATTGACTATTATGGGTATGCTCGCGAGAGAGAGGCGTCTATGGTGAGTTATTAAGCGACTGTTCGTTTAGCTCGAGGATTCATCGGGCAATAGCTTGTAAAACAGCATCGAACATGCGCCATATGTAAAATGACGGATACCCGACACTTTCAAGGAACGCGATGAATGATCTGCATATATAAACTAATATATTCATGCATCATACTTTATTTCTTCTTAAACCATCATATAAGTAACATCTCGGCAGGAGTCAGTCTGCAGGAGTCAGTCGGCAGGAATCAGTCTGCAAGAGTTAGTCGGCAGGAGTCAGTCGGCAGGAATCAGTCTGCAGGAGTCAGTCGACAGGAGTAAAGTGTACGAATTCACGTATGCTTGAAGACGATGCAAACAACTAACGATGTGAAATCGTGTACGTCATGTACGACTACATGCATACCTCCAACGATTGCTCACAAATGACATGGGAAACAATGCTGTTAATGTGCCAATTCCTTCAGTAAAAGTTGCAATGGGCGGCCACATGAGAAGAGTGGCTGTTTGACGGACCCATCTCGTGTGATTTTTAGCTGCAAAAACTGTCCCA
Organism: Clitarchus hookeri; assembly: GCA_002778355.1. Classification (NCBI taxonomy): domain Eukaryota; kingdom Metazoa; phylum Arthropoda; class Insecta; order Phasmatodea; family Phasmatidae; genus Clitarchus; species Clitarchus hookeri. The sequence goes on from NQII01001784.1 coordinate 521,634, forward strand.
GGCAGTTCACTCGAAGTGATAACGTAAATAAACACATCAATGCTGAAAAATGTAGTGCTTTCTCGCCCGCTGAGAAACAGCATGTGATGACTAGGTTACCTACTGTTAATACACTACATAAAATGTTTGCAGACGACGAGGGAACTCGCATGATGAAGCACTTACGACAATGACCACATGCAGTATATGCAAGGCGATACATTTAAGGAACATACCGAGATCTGCAAGAATTCGTCTACTGGGAGTCAGCAAGTGTTGCCGGCAATACCTCTTGCTGCATCGATGGGTACCGATTCGATAGGCGATTATGATGAGGCAGTTAATGCTAAAGACGGAATGAATGTAGTAGAGAAGGTTTGCGCAGAATGTACACTTGTAAGACGTTCGCGTGAAGTCGACGAACTTCAAAATAAACTATCGCCGACTCCAAATAGTGATGAGTATACAACTCCTGCTACAAAGAAAAGCAAATTTAATATTGAGGACGAAACAGGAAGTGAAGACGATCATGAAGACAGAATAGATGAAAATGAACATGAAGACAGTGATAATGTTGAAGACGATGATGGCGATTTTCTCGATGTACTGACACACTACTGCAATGAGCGACACGAAGAAGGCAGAAGACACCGAGAATACTGGCTAATCATTTCCCGAAGAGTCGAACGAACTTGTTGATAGACTCAGATATTTGATTGACCTTAAAAAACTTGGGTATTTCCGGCGGATTGTTGAGATATCTTCAATTATCGATGAACTGAAGGATCGGGGTTACATCAGATGAGACTGTTGGCTACTAAAAATATTCTGCAAACATCTGAGATATGTAGATATCGAATGTACAACATAGTTAGTAAAATAGAATGTATATAATAAGGAAATAAATAAAATATATATATATATACCCAGTAATGTGTGTTCAAATTTTTTATACAGTCCCTTCTGCTTCTCTGAAAGAGGCTGAACCGAGAGAGTGGGTGGATACTGACAGCTCACCTAGCAGCGAAATAGATAAATTAATGTCACCTTTGTGTTGAAAATAGAATCCAACATGGAGGGTGCCGACAGTGCAACCTATACTTTAAAAACATAAATAAATATGTCTTCCGCCTGGTGGCTAAATCGACATTTCCTCTGTTGGCGAAACGATAATTAATACAGTAGCATCACCTAGGTGATGACAACGTAAACAAATGACAAACTAAAAAATGAATATGGTGGGGGCAGTGCATTCAACAGAATGAGCAAAGGTGAGGGGGTGGAGGCCTGTTGACTAATTAACCAATAAGAAACATTGGCGATGTTCAGTCGTCTGCTGGATGTAGTGCTGAGGAAACCTCCGGAAATGAAAGTTTTTTATATAAATTTATTAATTTTTTAAATAAAATATTAAAAGTTTTTAAATTAAATTGTTTTTATAGATTTTTAGATTTTTTTTGGATTTTGGGTCATGGATCATCGGTCACATGCATGGGTCATGGGTAATGGATCGCATTTCGTGGATCATATGGCAATGGGTCAATGGGTCATGGATCTTGGCTCATAGGTCTTGGGTCTTGGGTCTTGGGTCTTGGGTCATGGGTCATGGGTCAGGGGTCTTGGGTCTTGGGTCATGGGTCTTGGGTCAATGAGTCAGTGGTTCAATGAGTCAATGTGACCATGGGTCTATGAACCAATGGATCAATGTGTCCACGGGTTCATGGATCGATGGGTCAATGGATTAATGGGTCATGGGGTCTTGGGTCAAGTGTCAAAGGTTTTTTTTTTGGGATTTTTGGGAATTTTCCGGAAATTTTTGGGGTTTAGTTGAAATTTTTTGGAAATTGTTTGAAAGTTTTTGGAATTTTCAGGCTCAACGTCATCCAAGGTCAATATTTAAAAAAATTTTGGAATACATCTTTATATTAATTGTTGGGGGTTTTTTTTTTTCAATTTTTTTGGAAATTTTTGGGTTCAAGTTTACTGGGGGTTACTGACATAACATGGCTGACGAGATGAACACTACTCGACCTGGCGAAGGCCGGTCATGTTGGGAGCTTAGTCGATCCATCTGTCATTGAACTCCGAACCTCCTACATGTTCATTTTAAAATAATTTTTATAATAACTTTTTATTTTTTATTTTAAAAATATTTTTGGGGAATTTTATAATTTTTTGCAATTGTTTTTGGTTTCAAGGTTTTTCAAGGTCACTGGCATAAGGCCAAGGTCAAAGGCCACCCAGATCCAAGATGGCGGTTGGGTGATGTCACAACATGGCGGCTAGCCGGCGCCTATGCCAGGTGCCAGTTTCGTCCCATTTAAAATACATTGTCCCCGAATTCCCATATATATTCTACTTGTGTCACCCCCCTTTACCTATTGAAGCTTTATCCCACAGGGATTTTTACATATTATTGTTCAATTATTTTGTACTGATACGTTTTTACAACCTATGTGAACGTTATCACGCTCATTTTTCAAGCATAGGTGGTCACGGAAAAAAAAACTTAACTATATTTTCAAAATTTCACCAAGTAACTTGATTTAAATAAAAAATATTGAGTTTCCAGTAGATTTATTTGTAGGTATGAGTTTTGTTTATTTAGCTTTACCACACTCAGATACTCCAAAGACTAATTTAAACCAACTATTTCAGCCACGCGACTTTCACGTTCCCTGCAGCCGAAACAGTGGAAAAAAAATTAATTAATTTTTCCTTTACGATCTATTATAGATTTCTTTCATTGAAAAATCCATCTTCGGCGCGGGCGAAGCGATAATATAACACTGCAACGCACGCATTCAGGGAGATTCAAATATATGCGTTCCTAGCTGCGAGAGCATAATATTAAGGGTTACACTTGGCCCTGGCGCATGAAGTGTATTGCAGAGGTTCGGTAAGAAAATAGATGATTAAAAAACGGTTGAATTTAATAAACGTGGACTGGAGTGGAGTGATTTGAGCGGCTTCTTTTGTGTTTTCAAAAGTTATGTAGACCTATTATTAAATTCCTCATCACCTCGATTTAGTTAATGATATCGTTTTATTCCTATTCTTATTGTTACATCAATTACTGTCACATTTACAAGAGAAACAATTTGCATTTAATCTGTCGGAGGCTGTTTTTACTCTGAGACTGATGTGTGACTCGTCAATCTACTTTATTATGATCTGATCCTCCGCTATTCCTTACAAGTTTCCTCAAAAACTCATTCCAGAAAAAATAAAATAACCTCGTAATGTAAAATTAGACCATACGCAGATTATTCCCCTGTTTATTTATTTGTAAGACGTAATACGATTTCACTTATATTATTTTTCTTTGGCACATAAATTATGTTCTTGGGATGTAATTCCACTGCTCGTTAAAATTTTGATTTTATTTTATCGTATACACATTTACATGTCTTTCCGATCTGTTCGTTTTTGTAATGAAATTAGAAGGCCCTAGTGTATGAGCAGTTTTTGGTCCGTTGCCATGGTAACTAAGTAACGTGATGAGTAATTCTTCCCGCTAGCACTCTCGTGATTGGTATGTCGTGGACTGTGTTATTTAATTATGTGTTTGAAGGGATATTACAGTCATCTTGGCGTTCGAAGGCAGGACGCTAACCAACGTGGGTTCGGCACGCAGAGATTCAATTTAGTTCTTATTACAAGGACCCGAGTTCGAACGTGAAAACAGGCCGTCTCGAAGGAGACGAAGGCGCGAGGCAAGATTTAGGAAGAAGCAGGCCTGTATCGGTCGCCACCCGAGTGTATTTTCAGGTTAATTAGTTCGAACTATCGCGTATGCTTAAATGTGCTGGGACTGTAATGGTACTACAGGCCCGAGAGTCTGAGTAGGGAATCCTGCGAGATGAGAGGTCCTGCAGCATCCAGAGGGTTGCGACTGCCGACTACAAGATCGCCAAGGACTTCGAGAACGCCAATAATTCTTACTTAGTTTTAAATTATCATCAGCTAATTCAACGAATTATTTTAATCAAGAAGCAGAGAAGAACTTTTTGATTCAAGTATAACTGAACGTTGTTTAATTTAACTATGGATAAACAGGCATAATTCGCCTTTTTATTAAAACACTGAGCTAGTCTGGAGCAAAGAGACAAATTTATTAATTTATTTTCTGGAAGTTTGAAAATTTAATTGCCAGGAATAAAATAAATGGATCGCTTCAATCACGAGAGAGGCTAGTGTGCTGAGGCCACAGACTAAATCACGTCTGCTAATTGATTAAACTGTTCCTATCTGATATAATTAATTTTTATTACTAGCATTCTAATTAAATTTAATATTTTTTACAACGCTTCTGTTGGTAAAATTATTTCCGGTAGCAGTAGATATTTTTCTTAGTGTTATTTCTTGTTTTTTTGCAATTTAATTTTGTTTTACTATTTGTGAGTGTTCTTTTGTCTCAAACATTAGTTCCTACATATCTCTACACGTATAAGTGTATACAGCCATACGCATACCGGAGGGGTTACATAATATGACGAGGGTTTTTCATAAATACTGGTACCGTACGCGGGGCCTACCAAATGTACAGGCATCACAAAGTACATGCCACATCTAGTAGTGGCTGCAGTGTAGATGTGTTTCAACCTACTTTTAACATATGTAAGTATAATTGTTTTGCAGAGTTATTCAATTTAACACTGCACTAGTATAGTCTGCAAGCATAGTTAACACAGTGTTGGCATGTTTGTTCCCAGACGAGCTTAATACAAAAGGGTTCATGGTCAAGAGGCTTGTTATAATTTTGCTCAAAAAAAAAAAAGGAGGGGGGGGGAGGGGGGAGGTTTGCTTAAAACCCAGTTTATAAAACTCGGAAAACCCCAGGAAAGCCCACTTCCCGATGTTATGTAAACATATAAGTTCTGACCATTACAAATTATCTTTTTTTTTATGAACTAACTGTGCAAGGGTGAAAATGTATGGTTAAACATAAATATTTTAACGTTAGAAAAAAATATTTATGCTAACGTGTGTGATGGAGTGGGGTAATGAGAAACTGACGGACATGCACACCACTCCATCACACACGTTGTGAAGAACTGTCTGCTGTAAACTATCAACGCAATGCTAGTAGGCAGGCATCCTCGTCGCCAATTGGTCCGACAACCGGAATAAATGAAATGGTGCACTTGCCGGTAGTAACTTCTCAGCAGCCCGCAATCTTATAAACCTGTTACCTTAGGACAGGTACATTAGCCAGGGTATTAGTTCACACGTCATGCACGAGTGTAGCACAGACTGCCTACCTCCAAGGCAACCATTAATTTGCTTTCCAACTAAACATGTGATTTCTCAGGAAACGGTAGTGATTAGCGGATATTACTACGGCGACATTTTTCATTGCTATTTTAATGCTTATTACTAACGTGTAATGTCAAATTTCTTCAAGCACAGGGTTATAAAGTTGTAAGCAATTGGAGGGTGCCAACCCCTATTTAATGCATGAAGAGGTGTACTTTCTGTAACGCCGTTTTGTGTGGTAACCTGCCTTGTAAAATTTTTCCTATATGCCAATTTTAGTTGCTTTGTTGAAAGTGGTTTCCAATTTATCGTTGCATAACATATTTCCAATCTCAACGTTTCAGGGCCTCTACCACCTTCAGAAATCACTTTAGACCTTATGTCACATATATATTTTTTTCTATTTATTTCTCCTAGGGATTCCATTTATGCTGAGTTAGCATACACGAACGACTCATCCTGTATATTATATATAACGTTTTTTACTGGTCATATATCTATCGTTTATTTTTTAAGAAACGTGCCATACGCCATATCATTAGATGTTATCATTTTTATGTCGTTATAAATGTTTTAATTTAGCTTACCGTGATGGTAGATCTTTGGACTTTGTGTGGAGAAATCCGGCAAGCCCTCCTGACACCTGTTTTTGTTTTGGTTCTCATATTTGCAGCAGCCAGACTGGATCATTACAGCTACAATTTAAGGGATTACTGGTGTGAAAAACTTCCCTTGCCACCGAATTGTCTACGAATATTCTTTTAGAAATGCTGCAAGCCATGAAGAACCCGACGCCGTATTAGCATATCCAGCAACCTATACGACGCCTCGTCGATTTGTTGCTGACATATACACATTAAGTTATACTAAAGTTTTCGACGTCACCTGCTTTTAGGCCCTGCACAGACGAGCTATAACCCTGGCATGAATTATTTCTCCAATGAACCTTTCCAGCTATGGTAAATTTTTAATGCTAGTATTTTCTCAAAAAAAAAAAACATACTATTTCGCATACAAAGGATTACTTATTGCATCCAATATTGTATGCCATGTTGGCAGCCATATCACATGAAAAAAATGACCGATGTGTTTTCTCTTAAAAATACGCAAATAAAACAGATTTTTTTTGGGAAAAAGAAAATCATATTCTTTATTATTTTTATACCATTGCTGTTATCAATTTTTTTTACATACAAGGCTAAATAAAGTGCGAAAAGTCTCTATTTTAGAAACAATGATAGTGCTTTTAGGACACTGCACTTGTGCGAGTCCATAATCTCAGCTGAAAAATAAACAAAAATTACATTTGTGAATATATTCTTCTCGTATTGTTGATGTGATTTTGGTCATTTATTACGTTAGTACTGCTTAAGTCCGATACACAAAAAGGGTAGCAAATATATTGTGAATAACTACATATCTACTGTATATCGTTACTCTAAGTTTTTCCTAAGATTTTACAAAAATAATCTATGTAAGATTAGCTAAGTATTTGGAATCTTTTGATATTATATCTTCATTTCAATTTGGATTAAGGAAGGGATTGTCACATATTGGTGCCACTTTCGCCCTTACAAATTATCTATTAAATTTATTAAATAATAAGCAGCATGATATGGAGTACCCTAAGGATCCATTCTTAAACCGCTGCGTTTTTCGTTTATATTAATGATTAACCAGCTTATCTAGGCTAATACATAAAAACTGTCTTATTTGCAGATTANATCTACTGTATATCGTTACTCTAAGTTTTTCCTAAGATTTTACAAAAATAATCTATGTAAGATTAGCTAAGTATTGGAATCTTTTGATATTATATCTTCATTTCAATTTGGATTAAGGAAGGGATTGTCACATATTGGTGCCACTTTCGCCCTTACAAATTATCTATTAAATTTATTAAATAATAGGCAGCATGATATGGAGTACCCTAAGGATCCATTCTTAAACCACTGCGTTTTTCGTTTATATTAATGATTAACCAGCTTATCTAGGCTAATACATAAAAACTGTCTTATTTGCAGATTANCTGCGTTTTTCGTTTATATTAATGATTAACCAGCTTATCTAGGCTAATACATAAAAACTGTCTTATTTGCAGATTACACTAGTTTATTAATTCCTGCTGGATCACATTTGGAACTTGAAAATAAAGTTTACGAAATTTGTCGTAAATTAGCCAATTGGTTTTCAGTGAATAAGTTGGCCTTAAATTGCGATAAAACTAATTTAGTAAAATTTTGCACTAAAAGTATTGTAAATATTGATTTAAAAGTTATGTGCAGATATAAAGATATAGCAAATGTGAATTATACTCAATTTTCAGAGTCAATTATTTATCGAAACCTAAAGTGGAAAAAGTATGTAGAGTACATCACGGATAAACTCAGTGCAGCATGCTATTATCGTAGGCATTTGTCTAAAATAACCTCAAAACATGTACTTAAAACAGTTTCAATCTGTAATGTCGTATGGGATATTTTTTTTGGGGCGAATCTGTGAATGCTAGAAAGGTTTTTATCCTTCAAAAGAAAGCTATACGAATTATGTGTAATAAGAAAACTAGTGAGTCTTGTAGGCAGTTATTCAAAGTTGAACAGATTTTTACCTTAACAGGGTTATAGATATATTTAGAAGGCGGGGGTGAAGAGGGGTTTAGGGTGGGTGATAGGGTGGGGAATGATAGGGTTGGGATGGTGGGTGGAAGAGGGTCATGATGGTGAGGGGTTTGTGGTTGGGGCACAACAAGAAACTTCACTATAGAAAAATAAATATTTTAATAAATAAAGCAACAAAATAAATACTTTTAAAAAAATCATATTTTATTTTTAAGTACATCTTTTCATAATTCTTAATAAGAAAAAAGGAAAAGTAACTAAAAAATATTATTACTACAAATTCTTGTTATAGCATAATCATGATAACAAAAACTTAACGTTTTTAAAATATAGTTTTTTCCACATACATATGATTTCATATTTCTTTTAAACCCTTGTTCCAGTACATGTCCCAATAGCTCAGTCGGCTAGGGCGTCCACCATGCTGGCGACCCAAGGTCTGGCAGTTCGATCCTGCCCTACTACAGACGATGTTTTGAGCTCTGCAGAGCCCCTAGTGGCCAATTCTAGAACCAACATGGCGGCAGAGCGAGAGCAACACCAGTGCCCCTAGTAGGCGGCATTTGAACGAAGGACAAGTGGAAACAAGATGGCGGATGATGGTGGCACACTCTAGCAGCAATAAACAACATTACAGGGCCCAGTGGTGCACTCTAGCGGACGGCGAGAGAACTGCAGCAGACTCCAGGAAGGAGGAGGCCGAACGAAGGTGAGTAATTGGGGAACAAAAAGGCATGCGGAAACAGTATGTTGGGCAGAAACTTTTGTTTTTTGTTTTCAAGGTCAAGGTCCCTGGATCTGGCATGGGGGTTGGATGACTTCATAACATGGCAGCTGGTCGGTTCCAGTTCCTCGTCTATTCTAAGTCAAGATATTAGAAACTTTAATTTTTTATGAAATCTTGAAATACATTTTTGATAAAATTTTATATTTTAAAAATAATTTTTTTGTAATTTTTATAATTATTTGGAGATTTTTAAACAATTTTGCAAATATTTATGTTTAAGGTCACGGGGTTAAGGTCAAAGGTCAAGATCACCGACATACAACATGGCGATCGGGTGATGTCATAACATGGCTGTCGGGTGATGTCACAACANCAAAGGTCAAGATCACCGACATACAACATGGCGATCGGGTGATGTCATAACATGGCTGTCGGGTGATGTCACAACATGGCTGTCGGGTGATGTCACAACGGCGGTCGGGTGATGTAAACATGGCAGCCGGTCGGCTCCTCTCCCCGCCNAACATGGCTGTCGGGTGATGTCACAACGGCGGTCGGGTGATGTAAACATGGCAGCCGGTCGGCTCCTCTCCCCGCCCCCTCTGAGAACAAACATTCAATTTTTTTGTTTTATAAGTTTTTAAAATACATTTAAATATAAAAAAAATAAAATTGGTTCTTACAATTCATGTTTTAATAATTCTTAATAATACATTTTTTCATAAATATTTGGAATTTTTTAGGATTAAAATTTGTTTTAAGGTTAAAGGTCACCGAGGTCGAGGACAAATGTCAATGTCAAGGTCACCTACATCCAACATTGTGGATAATATGGCCGCCGGGAGACCGGAATGACAGAGCACGAACAGCTCCGAGCTCCGGTTCCAGGTCCCGATGGCGCCAACTCATCTTTTTCCTTCTACTCATTCGCAAGTCCAACTTAATTATTTTATCGATTTTGGACACCTTCAAGTATTAAATAAGTGTAATATGATCCAAAAGTCCGTATGCTTTGCATACAGCAGTTAGTACCGCAGCAACCGTAACTGAAAACGCTGATAAATCTTTTTCAAGAGAGACTAATTATTTTGGATTGAACTTAAATTCCAAGTGAGAAAAAAATTAATTATTTTTGGTGGAATTCTAAATTATTATCCTTAGAGAATTGGAAACTTTGATTTAATTCTTCTCAGGTTCCGTGTAAGCAAGCTAAAATAAAGGCAATACTAACATTTTTCGTTTTAATATTTAGACTGCACCACTTAGGGATTTTCTTTTCTTTAATCCAAGTATCTCAATTTATTTTTCAAGGACGGCGGCAGTCGGAAGTAATCAGATACCAATTCATTGCTAAATCAATCTAGAATTTTTAACGTCTTCTAACTGCAATAATTCTTATTTTGTTATTGTAAAGAATTTTAATTTTCTTTATTCAGTTAAGTTTTTGTTAGTAAATATGCAGTAAAACTAGTATTGATTTCTATTACTGGTAGTTAGTGTAATCAGTAACCCACCTGACTTATGTTTTCTTTTGTGCTGTGTTCTATGGATCATCATCATCATCATGGTTTGTCAATTTAAATGTATTGTTCAAAAGGACTTAACAGTTCAAATGTTGTCTTTTACACACGAATCTGAAAGGTAAAAGAAAAGTGTTCTCCACCAGAAACACACAAAAATCTCTCTATCCACAGTATTAATCAATAATACAAATATATATCAGTATTACCACCAATTTTAAACGATATTTTCAACACTTTAGTACCACCACTATTTTAAATAAGTACTTTATACTTTTACAAAAGTTACCACAATTGTAACTTTTCTTGTCTGTTACCTGGCGAACCCACTTTGAATGAAAAATACCAGAATTTATTCACTTGACGCCTCTTCTTGTTTAAGTTTACTTTACGGAATTATACTTAGCTGCAGTATAAGCTATATGTAATTTTCTTCAAATTCCCACGAGAGATCGCTTACTTCGTCGCGCGTTTAACTACATCAGCACACGCAATTGCAGTATCCGCAATTATGACAGACGATGGGCCACCCACTTTCTTACCGTCCCACTTCCGTGTTTACATTCTATTTTCCCGCACCGCGCACGAAACAGTCCTTCGCGTGACTGAGGATGGGAGCAGTTAGGTCGACCTTCCCACGCAGATAAAGTGCAATTTAGTCCCTATGCTCTCAGGCCCAAGCATGCCCGCGGGTCCCTGAGATTTTAATTCCATTATGATTGAGATAATGCTGCGAGTCACGTCTAGTGAGCTAATTTGAAACTTTCCTTATGCACGGATTACTTTTCCGGCAAGTTATCCAGGTTGTTATGGCGTCCAAAGTTTTACTTCAAAGACGAATCGCATGTCCTAGAGAGGCGACGGTATCTGCGGGTGTTATATTTTCCCTGAGTTCTTGCTGGTGCGAACAGAGTATGAGGGTTTTCTCAGGGTGCTCCCACACATATATAGTACATTCGTATTTTACTTCTGAACTAAATGGGTAAAAAATCTTCCTATGGACGATCGCTCCTCCATTCTGCTCTGCTGACAAATTCCTAGAACCTCGATATCTTCCACTGAGAAACTGGTTGGTTGAACTGCATTTCCGACAGCTGACTCGATAAAATGAATATTTTTCACACGTCGGTTACTTTTCGTCGGTGATATGCGTTGACTAGTATTGGTATTTAGTGATTTTTTAAAGCACGAAGATATCGTGGTGGGCGGCCCATCCACAACACTACATTTTTTTCAGGAGACACCGTGTGTTTTGAGATGAGTGAGAGCTTAGCAACTGAAATGAGCGAGGACGTTTAGATCAGTGAAGGTCAAGTGTCCTGAGAAAATCTGCCAGACATCGCCAAGTCAATCATGGGTGATACTGTTGGCAACGCCGTCAATCACGTTTCCCACATGCGCGAAAATACAGGTGCGACCCCTGCCGAGAATCGAACTTAGCTCGTCTTGTTGGGAGGCGTGCGCTCTGGTAGCTGTGCAACTGCTGTCGAGAGGACGGTGTGAAGTATTGAGCGTGTCCGGTCCTGTGTCGGTGCCAAATAATCATTACAGAAAGGTTGCCTGATCTCCACCGCCACGTTTCGTGGTTCTCTGGGAGCGTGATTATTGCTGTGTCCACAGAACAGTTTGTAAATATTTATGCATTGGGAATAGGGGTTGCATTTATTGCTGCTGTCAATTTAATGGAATAAAGAATTAATTTATCTCTGGTGAAGGACTGAGGTGCGAAGTTGAGAACTTTTATTTGTATAAGCATGGGCTCGTTTTCACCCTAGGTCGCAAGGCATTATTATCAAACATGAGGATGTGCCTGAACGTAATCGCCTTGGTTGAAAACAGATTTGATGCATATTTACAATCATATATTCATGATCTGATCGCGATCTCTGTTTTACACGGCAGTAAGGTATTCATATCAGATTTTTTCTTAAATATTCAAGGTGGTGTTTTTCCATCGTGCAGTAGTATTTCAACAATTATTTCCCGAGTTGGTACATATCAAGGTTCATTTGAGGCTATTAATGCATGAGCTTGAAGACTTGAGACAGGCTTTGATTTCATCTGCAGGTGTTCCTCTGAATCACCGGTAGAGTTTGGCGGAAGTCACCAGCCAGTAATACACCCATTCCTCCTACAATGTCTGTATTGTTTCGTACATCCTGTAGAGTTCGGTTTAGGGCCTCTATCGCTTTTTTGTGTGACATTGTACTTTCGTGGAAGAGTCCGTAATGCTCAATGTTCTCGTTTCTATATTAGTAGTTATCGAGCAAGGTTACGCAGTGGTAAATCACTGGACTCACATTCGGGAGGATCCGAGTTCGGTTCTAGGTCCGGCCATCCTAATTTCGGGTTTACTTGGTTTCACGAAATCACTCCAGGCGAATTCTGAGACGCCTTCTCACTGCAGACCATAGCCGGTTCATCCCCCGTTCCTGACTTCCTGAGTAACTTGCTGCGTCTGTAATTACCTCGACGTTGACGAGACACGAAACCCTACCTCGTCCCTTCATATTCCAGTCATAACGGAAATAGGTCCGTGTGGCATCTACAGATACCGGACGCTTCAAAACCACGATAGCTGCAATTATTCTCACGATTCGTCACTGCCGTCTTTTCCAGGTGTTGGATGAAACCTAGCGCGTTGACCATGGGTGGCAGTGATTCACGTGGAAACATCTTCTTCGCAGTAACGCAGCCACGAGTTGCTCAGCGAGGATGGAATGCGGCAACAAGGTCTGACCTTCCAGGCGGCTCTCTCATGCTCTACCCGGAGAAGTTGCCCTGAGGCCGTGGCACAGTGAGAGACTTTCGGTTACGGAGATTCTATCTCAAAACATACTCTTCCCAGGACGGTGCTTCAAAGAAATAGTCTGAATTTCGAGTGTTGCCTGCTTTTAAGGAACGCTTCACTTTCGTAAACGAGTTTGGATTAGGCCAGTTCGTTTCACCTAGTAACGACAAAGCTAAAGCAGATGATTTTTGAAATAATTTTGAACATGAAAGTTTTGCGTAACGTAAACGAAACTAGATGAGAGGCGCGGAGAATAAAATGTATTAGTTTGTTGTTATGCAGTAAAATAACAGACACAACCCCCCCCCCCCNCCCCGCGCTAATACCCGTGTCGCACGCCCTACTACCGCTACACTGCACACAAGTTCAGTTGTGTCTATAAGGACGATCAGGAATTCGACAGGTGTGCCAGTTTCGCAGGAGCACTTTTTTTTATTGTATGCCACGAACACACAAAGCAGCTTCCAGCAGGTCTGATTCAACCACAACGCAAAAGAACGCAAAAAAGAAAAAAAATAACGGTTGCAAACAACATATGGTCGCAGGTTTTACTTCGATTTTCTTTACCACCATCCAGTTCAGCAAAGACGCTAAAAATGGCCAGAAACTTAACCATAAAGATAGCGAGGG
>NQII01001784.1:539955-552628 GCA_002778355.1 Clitarchus hookeri
TTTTTTTGGCTCTTCAGTGTATATAGTATGTGCTAAATATGAATATATCGTAAAACGCGTCCAGATATGAAGCGACTGGCGGCTATGGGGAATAGCAACGAAATTAGAAAATGTAGTAAAAATATTTGTCGCCTCTTTTAGCCAACAAAATTATCGTTACCGCTCTTAAAAAAAAAAAAAAATGTTTAGTTTCCCGTATAAAATTTGAAAAGTAAATAATGTATTTTTTTTATCTGAAAACAAATTTATTTGACGAAACGCTTTTCTTTTTCCCGAAAAGAAAATATTCGGTTGACTCACCTGGACGTGTACTGCTAAAAGCGACCAAGTAAGAAATTATGTCATGCCAGAAATTTACATTTATTCAAAATTTGTGTTCTCAAAACAAGATTTTACATTTTCGTCTATTCCAAAATTTCAGAATTTCACAGAATGCGATGCTCATGATCATATAAGAACTTTATAGCATTTTATAAGCCATCAAACTATTTTATAACTTAACATGTATTGGTCATTACCAACTTTTTAATACAATATCTAGATAAAGTGATATGTCGCAAAATTCCTTTGTGTCATCACGAACGCCGTAGCGTCGTGATATTTTTGTGACTGGATGATACATTAATTTGTTGTTTGCAGGCAAACTACAGGCGCTTAGTGATAGACGTAGTAGAATCCTCGCTGGCTCATTAGAAAGGAGAATATGTCTATACACAGATGACAGTCAATAGCGGAATATTAAAACATAATTAATTTTTCCCTCAATACGTCGCTGTCTCTATCTCTGTCTATTGGCAAATTGTTGACTCTGTCTCTGTTTACAGAAATTATTCGCTACAGCTCAGAAATCCGAGGATGTAAAATTACCTAAAGGAGAACAAATTAAGAAAGGCAGTATTTTATTAATGAATTTTATGACAACATCGTTTTTTTTAAAATTAAGTTTTAACTTCCCATGTTTTCAATTTTTAAAACAAACGAAAATTCATTTTAAAGAAGATTAACCGGTTGAAATATAGTGCAAATAACAAAATAACACAATAACCTTAACATTTACAGAGAATAAAACAGGAAATAATAATTCAGATATACTGAACGTTTATTAGAGTTAACAAATTGTCTGTTGTAATATTGCGAAGTCATTACTGAAAGCCAAATCGGGATTTCTCTTCACTGAGTAGCATTTTCGTTGTGACTTTATAACTAGCATACACTCCTTTGTCCAGTCTTTCATCACATGCAGTTCAGAGTCGGGAATGTCGGGTTATGGAGCATAATAGCTCTAACTGCAAATGAGACGTACCACTCACGAAGTTCTGAATGAATGGCCTTGTTGGGTAACAGGGGAGGAAATTCTCTTGGACAAAGAACTGAGTGACCTCGTCCGGCTGTCGAACTACGAACCGCCGTGGTTGTAGTTAAAGACTGAGAGACCTCTATTGTTTTTCTCATACCGCAATACCTTTATTTTAAGTTTTTTTTTTTACTTTTCAAATGTCATTGTATATGGTTTTGTCTTTAATAACATTTACTTAAAAGAAGGGGGGAAAAAAAACGTCCAAATAGAATAAAATTATTGTAACATTGTACATATAGACAGCTTAATTTGTCCTTTCGCCTCGCAGAATAAGCCAGACAAACCACTTTGCAGCCAGTCGTTCGTTGTATACATATATTGTACATTATTTCTTGTAGACTCTATAGCGCTATGCGTAATCTCACTTTCTTATAGGGACTTCCTTTTTAGATAAACCTGAGTGCGTATTTTACCTAACGTTAAAAAAATATGCAATAAATTGGTCACTATTATGATTCCAAGACGTGTCTGCCTGAAATCAGTGAGAGGTGATTCTAGTTTTCACTGAACTAGTGAAATGCCAGTTTTGCGATTTCTCCTTTGCTCATGAAGCTCGGAACTGGCTCACGCTGTAAGATTATAATTTTTTGCTGTTGTACGTTTGTAAGACATTGAGCAAGGAAGTTTGTAAAACCTAAATAGAAAGACTTGTTAACTTAAATATTGCCCGGTGTTCGTCAGTAAAATTGGAAATATCTCCATGTCTTTTGTGTGCATCGTACTGATTTTTCATTTCATTTTGAAATTTTTGGACTTAAAAAGATACGCATGTACATAATTTATGGAACAACTGGATCTTAGATTTTCGTTTCTCTTTCGTTCTCTTCACACGTTCAATACATTTTGTTTATAAAAAATGGACAATCGCGGAACTTCTCTTTTGAATTCCGGCAGTGTTGATATTCAATTTGAATAAAATATTTCAGTATGTAATTTTACTGTCTTAATTAATCCTCTGAGTTTCTGAGTTCACGTCGGTAAAGTTGAGTATTGCCAGTTAACACACAGACAGTTTATAACTCTGTGGCTGACACAAACGTGCCAATTACTCATTTTTTTACTTTATAATATATGCTTATATTATTCATGGTTTTACCTCACTCTTAAAAAAATCCTTAATTTTATGAAAAAGTTATAATAATTATTTATTCACAACTATCCGTAAAATTATGAACACGTTGGTTTTCTAAAACGGACTTTCCGTAAATTTTACAGAACTTTCCGTTAATTCATGGAACCCCTCCGTGAATTTGCTAGTTTTATGTACTTCCAGTTTAAAAAAAAAATCACGAAAAAAATCCTTAATTTTCACTACGCGGTTGTGATGCGCATACATAAGGCATTAGAAAAGTTAAACTACACATGAGCGAGGTATGAACGCGGAGTCCCAAATTAGTTCCACGTCTCTAACCATTCGCCTACGAGCTCCTTGTAGTAGCTTGAGATACAACTTCCATATGCAAACGTAGTCACATAAGCAACTTTGTCACTTTATATTAAAGTCAGTGTATTTTTAGTGTCGCTAACTGTTACAGGCGCCTGGTGATACTTTCTGACGTTTGACGGAATAGGTCGAAGTGGCGTGGACACCCTAGATGCCGTAAAAACCATAATTTTCTAGTTACAGGGGCGAACAAAGCTTTGCGTGTACTCAGCATTGTTTGTTTCCGAAACCCGAAGCTATAGGAAATAAGGAGTCTTTNCAAAAACCATAATTTTCTGGTTACAGTGGCGAAGAAAGCTTTGCGTGGACTCAGCGTTGTTTGTTCCCGAAGCCCGAAGCTATAGGAAATAAGGAGTCTTCGCGTATTTTGTATTTACAGAGTTCAGCTCCGTTTTTCGTCCTTAAGGACTGCGTTTCCGTATACTTACTAAACATTCCCGTAAAAATGTCCGTACATATACGCGAATTTTGAACAGTGTTTTAACTGTTCTAATTATTTCTGTACCAGCAGATAAATTTAAATAATAACTCAAAACATAGTAATTAGTCTTTAATTAATAATTTCAAGTGTTCTGGACACACTTATTGCCCAGCATTCTCATAAAAGTTTGTTAAACACTTCAAACTACATTGGCAGCAGTCAACAGCTTTAGGAAATTGAGCTGGCCACACGCCCCCTTTGTGGAATAAGGCTGTTCTGATTTTTCATATTTTTCTTATTTTTTTAATACCTTATGTTCGATTTCCTCTGGTGGTTTATTCTTTTCCATTTTAACCCGAGGTGTATTCCTATCAGCTGATCTCACGTCAGAGGGTTTGCATTCTTCAACACTACCGTCAGTTTAGATAGAGATGTTCCCATCAGTACCTACGGGACAGTGTCTATCCAAATCATGGCTTTGTGTCATAAAATTACAACAGTCTTTGTTTTTAAGCCTCGGTTTAATATGCAGTGGGAGTTTTATGCTAGTAGCTACTACTTTTGGCTAAGATATGAGGTAAATAATCTTGGTATGTAGCAACAGTATCCGCAAGTAAATAGTGTTTAGCATTAAACCAGTACCATAGCCTCCCAGGATACGGTACTTTAATATCCGTGTAGTACTCTTACACCGGAATGCATATTTTGGTGATGTATTTTAAGTCTTCCACACAGTAGAACAATTCCCAACAAACGTAACCCATAGACGAATCTATCTCAACACTGGCTAGAACATCATACAAGGAAACGTTATGTATAGGTTCATTTCAAGGGGAAATAAAGGAACTTAGATTTTTATACATAACTGCACCGATCTTTCCCTCAATTTAGATTAGACAAGTAATGACCTAATGTCACGAAAAAATGTATTTTATTAACCGCGTATAAATCAGTTCCGCTAATGTGTAAGAGGACAGACTAGAGTTAGAACATCGTACATTCGAGTTACTTTTGCAGTAGGATTACAGTTAACTAGAGACACCACAGGGGACAAGTGTAAAACTACAAGAAAAGGCAACCTGCTCAATGTAAAACTGGCTACTTACTTGGGTAGCTGCCAGTACAACAGCATCTAGGGCTCCACTTTTCAGAAGACGTAAAGTTGACATTACAGGTTGTTGAACCCACAACATTTTCTTGTTACTTTTCATTATGAAACTGATTTTTATGAACCAATAAAAATATCACTTTAGGTAGCATTATTATGTCATTATCTAAGACTACGAATCCATCCCTGGAAGTAACGCAATTTTTGAATGATTTACTGCGGTGTTTGAAAATCATACATGAGTCTGTGTAAAAATACCTAACCATAAAATGGAACCTTAAATCTTTCTATTAATAACAGTTATCATTAATGTGGCCTTTCATAATTCACTCTTGTTATTGCCAGTTTTTAATATCAAGAATTTGCTGTTCATTGAGATTCTACAACTGTTACGCAGCACAAACATTTAGCTATGCCCCAAAATATTAACATTCCTTCGAAATGATAAATTACTTCATCATAAACTTACCTAGGCATTTTGGTCAACTTACAAATGCCACGTGCATTTCTATTACACGAAACTCATTCAGGAGACTAAGTAGTATGACTCAATATTTCTCTAGATCATATATGTTCGGTGACATGGTTAAGATGGTGATACGAAAATACGTACGTCCTAGTAAAGATAATTGTCTTGAAACTGCTCCTTGTACATGATGTAACAGTCATGAAAAATTAGGTCACTTGTTCCACTTCCGACATTTTTCGAATTTGTATATCTTTCAGCTGTATACCGAACGCAAAGCCTATTTTGTTTGGCTCGAACGAAACTTTTTATTAGTGAGAAAATGAGTGATTTTTTTAAAATTAAGAAACTGTGAATTTTTAGGAGAATTGAACCATGTCGAGAGACATATATTTATTTATTTATTTGAGTTGTCCTACCTTATGAATACGCAAGTAAATGCGAATGTATTAACCACTATATATACACATACACAGTTGACCTTATGTATGGCAAGCGAGGAAGCAATGCCACTTAACGGACGAAAGAAACAAAGATGGCGGACACCAGTGGCGCAATCTGAAAAATCACAAACAAAGATGGACGACATAAGCACACACTATTTGCTGTCCACAATGATGACGGATAAGACGAATATGAGACTAAACAAAAAATAAAAATCGCACACACACGCACACAGAACTCAGCAAGACAAAAACGAAAAAAACCTTTTTACACCACCACAGACAGATAATTACGAAAAGCTGTTTCCTTGTAAATATAAAACAAAAATGTTCATAATTAAAACGACAAAAACGGACGAACATTATATTATTACGCGATAATCAAACTCGTTCCACGCTCTTGTCAACATGTCCGGTGTAACAACGGTTTGGATGGCGTCCGTAATACTCGTTTAGAGGTCGTCAATGTTAGCCGGAAATGGTGGACAAAACACTTGATCTGTTATGTATCCCCATTGAAAAAAATCGCATGAGGTAAGATCCGGGCTTCTTGGAGGCACCAGATGCTCCTCGACCAATCCAGCGTTGCGGCAACGTCTCGTTCAGGTATCCGCGAACAGCTCGGTGTCAATGGCGTGGCACACCATCCTGCTGGAAAATGAAGTCCCCAGCCGCCTCTTCTAACTGAGGAAACAACCACTCTGTAAGAATGTCAAAATAAGTGATTCCAATAACAGTGGGCTCGTGAAAAAAGAAAGGGCCGAAAACAGTGTCTTTGGATACAGCGCAAAACACGTTCANAAACAGCTAGGTGCCAACGGGGTGGCGCACCATCCTGCTGGAGAATGAAGTCTCCCGCCGCCTCTTCTAACTGAGGAAACAACCACTCTGTAAGTTTGTCCAAATAAGGGATTCCAGTAACAGTGGACTCGTGAAAAAAGAAAGGGCCGAAAACAGTGTCTTTGGATACAGCGCAAAACACGTTCACTTTGGGGGAAGCGCGCTCGTGTTCGGTGGTTTAATGTGGAGGCTCCTGACCCCATATCCGCACGTTGTGCCGGTTCACCTTACCATTTGTACGGAACGTCGCTTCATCGCCAAAAACCAGTTTAGACATGAAATCGTCGTCTACCTCGTTCTGGGCAAGAACGAACGCGCAGAAATCACGTCTCAGTTCTTTATCCCTTTCAGTAAGAGCCTGTACAAACTGTAACCTATATGGTTTGTACAGCAATCACTTTTGCAACACTGTCCATACCGTCGATTGAGGGATTTGCATTTCCCGGCTAGCTTGTCGAGTTGATTTTCTCTGACAGCGAACGAACGCTTGTTGAATCCGTTGCACATTCGCGGCAACCCGGAACTTTTGCCTTTGCAAAGGCACCGTGTGTCACGGAACTGACGAAACCAACGTACGATACTCCACCTATCGGGAGGACGATGTCCATATTTGCGACGGAATTCACGTTGAACATTCCTAACTGATTCACATTTAGCAAACTGAATAACACAGAACGCCTTCTGCTGTTCCGTCGCCATCGTGATGTGGACTAACACACAACACACGCTCATATTGCGACGGAAGACGCTCCCAGTGTCATCTCTTGGCCCATAAAGGAAACGTCAGACCGTCCCCTTCACATTGACGTGTCGAATGCGAGCTCGCTTCGCCCTCATAACCTCAAACCGAGCGTTACGAACGCCATCTAAACTATAACACCGGACATGCTGACAAGAGCGTGGAACATTTATTTTCAGTTCTAAAAATTTGGTAGTAATTGTCTAATTTCAGGTCGAACTTAAATGAAATCACCTTATGAATTACAGTCTAGAAAACTGTCTTTTAATATAATCAATTACATTTTAGTTCTTGTATGAAATATTACGTACCACTCAGAAAATTTATTTTAGTTTTGGAAAATTCTATCAACATTCTCTAATTTCAGAACCCACTTGAATTTAAATGAAACTACTTTGAAATTTGCAATCCCGTGGAAAGACTGTATATATATATATATATATGAAAGTAAGCTAATTGGGTACATTGGGAACTTCTTGTTTATTACTGTCCCGAGGAGCGAAAAGGCATTAATATGGGAACATTAAACATTAAGGAATGGGGAAGGAACTGAACAGAGCCTGTCTTAAGGAGCCATCTCAGCATTCGCCGGAAGTGATCCAGGAAAACCCTCGAAAAGCGGAATCATGATGGCTGGACCAGTAACCGAATCCGGGCCTTTCTGGATCCTCTCTAATGCGCTCACTCGCTTTGTTTCATTGGAAACATCCTGCGGACCCATGCTATGCCGTTCACGTCTGAGCACCCAGGAGCCAGTATCCAGGAACATCACGCTCACTGCGCCCGGCTCTGGTTTCCCGGGAGTGTTGGCGTCATACTTCAACACCTCCGTGGCCTGTCTGCTCCGCTGATTTGTCGCCCTTAGAACGTTGGTTGTCTCACCTTCCTCCAGTCGTACACATTACATTTCTTGTACGTTTTACAAACAATTCCACAGAAACGAGTTGCCAGTAAGTTTTTGTTAGTACTACAAGTAAACTATTGTATGTTTGCAACACTCAGATATACCAAACATACTGAGTTAATAATGTATCTCCATGTTTTTAATGAATACTTAGTCTACAGTGCCTACCTGTTAAAATAAACAGTACCTGTATATTTTCGCATTACAATCAGTTGTCAACTTTGTTCTAAAACACTTGTAGTATTACAGAAACTATCTTTGCAACTGGTTTCCAGAAACTTTTTGGTTTAATCATAAACCTTTTTTGTTGTGTAGTGTATGTTATTTGGAGGGAAATAACTATGAGAAAACCTGCCGCAGAATAAGAAACGTGGCATGAGGCGGTTCGGAGATGTAAAAATGGCGCTCTTCTGTGCCGTAGACAGAGAGAGTTCGTAACGGTGGCAAAACATTACACTCGTATTCGGGAGGACTCGGGTTCGATTCCCGGCCCGGCAATCCTCATTCCGATTTTCCGTGATTTTCGATGTAGCGTATTGTATAGAAACTCAGCCATCGAGAAAATTTCTTTTAAAGTATTGTCTGGTTATAGACTGCTGTGTACAATTGGCAGTATAAATATAATGGCATTGCAACATGCACACATTTGTGTCTAGTCCACCAATACCGAAAGAATTATTTCAAAAATTTTTTCACATTAAATTTACGTTTGGTTATAGTTTGATAGATTAGAGGTATTATTTCGTTTCATTTAATTTCACGTTAATAACGATATTGAAGGATTTATCATTCATGTTCATGTTAGATTTTACTTTTGTTGTTCTCAGTTTCATTTCAGTTACTGGAAAACAGAGTCCCCATATTTGATTTACAAGCTTTTCATCTCAGTTTAGGTCTATTTTTGAAAATATTAGTTCGGTGGGAGGTAACACTTGGTTTGTTGGGTATGAGGGAGTGTTTAGGTTAGACTGTTACAATCACCACAGCTGTAATCATTCTGTTACTGAAGTTAAGCCCTAAATAATAAAAACAGATAGTTCATTATTTGTTTTTGACATTATATTTCGCTAGTGGTACATCTTGGCAAAAATATTTTTAAGAGTATAACCGAAACAGGATTTGTGGATAAACTATATATAAATCCAAGATTACAATCTACTTATGGCACAAAGAGGCGTGTCAAGCTTTGTAAAGATATAGTTTCTCAGAGAATTACTGAAAAATACATTTTGTGGTCTTTCGTTGAATTTATTATTTATTTAGCTTATGGGTTAGGGCAATGAGACAAAACGTCAAAACCAAAATATCTAACAGTAATTTCCAAAAGTTAAACACCTTGGTTTTCTAGGCAGTGAATTGCCCTTGTCTAAATTGAAATACATTCCGATGTAGTCCTAGGAAAGGCTGTACGAACGTACTAAAATTTAATGTGTTGCACAATTAGCACATCTTCCCCGCACTAAAAAATTGGAGACGGTTGGACGCCTCAAAAACTTGCGGAGCAGATCCACATCTTCCGTGTCGGACTTAAGTTGAGATACCGTTTAACTTACGGCAAACTTCTCCAGTTTCTCGAGTGATATTTGGAGTAAGTTTATTTTAGAATGAAATTGTTTAAATAGTATTCTTAAAGCTATATTTCAAAATCAAAACTTACTTTGAGAAATTCAAAGCAGCATGCTGACGTAGAGAATATATTTATCTTTATTGTTATGCCACAAAAGGACTGGTTCACGCCTGAAAGTCAAACAGAGGCTAGTCGACAAAGGAAATACTGAACGCCAAGCCATTGTCTTGAGTGTTGAAGCAATGAATAGAGACGATGATTTAAAGAGCAAAAAGTTGACTGATTCCTAACTTTAACTGTACTGTGTGCATATGTGAAGTCTCTCGTTTTTAATTGGATGTTGTTTGTGTATTAATATGTTTTTCCTTTTTATGGGCAAGTACTAAATTTTAAAATTGATTTGCAGAACAGTTAAGCGGCGTTGAAAACTAATCAACCTATTATAAGAGGAGCAGGTAGGTACATTGTTTTGGAAAATATTTGGGGGCTGAAAACATTTAAGCGATTTTGCATTGTCACAATCGATGAGGCGTTTTATGAACGTACGTGCTAATGCCTCCCCTTGCGCTCATTATCTTCAAGTTCAAGATAGCTCTGGAAAAGGATGCCCCATTAGACCACTTCTGGTCGAAACAAAACCGATAAAAAAAAAATGCTCCGCGAGCAAGGATATCTGTTTGTGGAAGAAATCTACATTATTTAAAATTTTCGTATGGTCATAATAAAACAAGAATTTAGTTCGTCGATAAAAAAAAAAAAAAAGACACAGTCCGACGAATACCAACTGCAAACTATCTGAAGGACACTTTGGATGTGCAAACTAGTCTGCGTCAGTGAATAGCCCTGTATTCTGCCACGGCGGTGACGTGTATAACCCTTTGTGTATTGAGAACATTGTTTCAAGAATACATTTGCATCACAACAGAATAAGAGACTGAAATAGTGCGTGAATTACTAATTTATCATTAACACAAGCATTCTGGTACACACAAAGCCGTTTGTATTCTCGCCTTTATAAAACTAGATGACGCAGAATCTTGCGTTTGTTCGTAGCCTCTTCTTCTTCTTCGAGTAAAAGAAAACAGCGAGTCGATAAGATAACTATACCAAGTTTTCCTCGACCATCGTCGTGTTGGCTTCTGGCAGCCATTCTTGTTTAAGTTTCATTAATTCCTTGAGTTGTCTGTCGATATATCACAGAATTAAACACTTAGTATTTTGAGTCAAACAACTGTTATAAACCAACTGTTTCGAACTCTGGGTAAACTGCATAGCCTAAGTACAATCAAACATTTTAAATTCTTGTAGGGTCTTCGATGAAAGTGCACCATAAAATTTATTTTCCCTCACATGAGGAGATAGCAACACCTAACGGTTCCAGCCGAATCCCTTGCAAGACTCAGGCATTTCAGAGCATCCAGTTGGTGCCCCCGTTGTTCGGAGCCTGCACTGCTGTCAGGAAGTCATTTCTTCTTCGGCACCTTTGCTTAACTGCACAACTTAAAAACCTGAATTTCGATCTTTTTGATAGTATTCTGGAGTCCCCGTTTAGTATGCTCGGTCCCAGCGAGATGGCGCTATGGTGACAAAGTCGAATCGCATTCGGGAGGTCTCTTGCTCGATTTCCGGTCCGGCAATTATAATTTAGGTTTTATTTATTTTTTCGGGAAAAATTCCGGGCGGATGCCGGGATAGTTCCTTAATACAAGCAATGGCAGGTTCCTTCCACGTTTCTGACTACCCGAGCACGTCATCACGACCGCAGAGAAAATATGGGTAGAGTGCGCATACGAGTGGCGATACCCACTCTTCGTGTTCCGATATTAAAACTGCTTTTTTGTCAATAGCACTGTCAAAAACAACACTGATAAGATTTAAGGTTAGAAAGTTCTTAATGTAAATAAGGTCTTAAAGGTACTTTTACACTTCAGCGAACCTAATTTTAATGCAATTAGAATATATGTGGATGGCCTAAAGTATTTTATTAATGTAAAAAGGTGGTTTGTTAAAAATTATACAGTAAAAAAAACACGTTTATCACTACTGACCATGTGATTTTGACATTTATATCGGCGTAGGGCGAGACAATGTTAAACGTATGCGTAGAAGATGAAAATCGGTCTACTTTTTCTTTAGTCTATCATGCTTGAGCTGTCGACGAGACGTCACCGCTTTCCAGTGCTGCCAACTTCATACGATGCCACGTGACTCCAACAGGGCTGTGTGGAATTGCCCGCCATACCACGAAGTCCGCATTTTTAGAAGACATCGGCGACCTAATATCACGCCCTTAGCAAGTTCATTGCAGCGCGTGAGAAATAACATTCAGTTGAGATGCTGTCGAAACTTGGCATCACGCTGGAAGAAAGTCGTCCAGCAAATGAACGCCCTACAGTATATACAGCAAGCGTGCGTACAGTACATTTACGGTTACTTCCAACTTTTCTGAGGCCCTGCTAAAATTTTTCTTCTAGGATATTCCTCCGCCTCATGCAAACAAAGATTAACCAAGTCTAGAAAATAACACCAACGGGACAACGAACTGCATTCGTGCTCACTCAGTGCGATAATGTTTTTCATAAGGACTTGTTATTACTAGGCGTTTCCAGCACACATATCTTCTCTCTGTTTCTATTAATATTAATTGTAAATGAAATATTAAAATGCATAGATAAAATACAAGTAAAAACTCAAATTTAACCAAAAAGAAGGTGCTTTTTTGTTAAAACACAAGTACAAAATGCTTTCGATACTTGTCATATCTAGGAAGCAACGAACCACGTCATACATGGAGCGATTGTTTTAATGTTTGATTAGAAAAGTGTGATGCAACAGTGAATATACTATACTGTAGCATATAAGTAGTAATAGGCTGTGTTTTTTTTCAGGTTATTTTCTAAAAGTGCCTACACAACCGTAAGAAGCTTTTAGCCTTATTTTTTTTTAACCCTTTCATACCTACTTTAATTTACGGGTTTCAGGTGTTGCAAACAAAACATTTAACGACGCGTCGTGTTCTTAATTCGACACAATACTTGCTTCGTTGTCACGTTGTAGGCTGTATGTCCGGCTACAGAAATACGAACCAAATGTGACCTCGACCAGTAATACGGGTTTGCGAATCATTTACCCACAGGTAAGATCATTGGTCACTGGACTTCGCACTGTGCAGCACAGACAGAAAGTTAGCTACACGTGCGTAATGTACACAGGCTGTGTACACTGGGTCTGGAGCCGGCCTGCTGGTGCGACCAGGAGGGGAGGGTAACCGGCCGGCGCCTCGGACAGTCGCAACACCCGGAAGACACGAGAGGGTGGGTGGCGTGTCAGCGGGCGGGAGAGGGGACGGAGATCGAACCGGCGACCCTCAGCGCTCGTGACGGG
>NQII01001784.1:552693-623460 GCA_002778355.1 Clitarchus hookeri
AGCGCTCGTGACGGGAAATGGCATTGACGACGGAAGGCTGGCCGGCCTCTCACCTGTGGTCGTCGAGGGGGGAGGGAGAGGACGTTGTTTTATAAGGCTGGGGTTCGGCTGGGCCGGCAGGAGTGCGGGTCGGCGACGCGGTGCAGTTCGACAAGTGACGGGCGGCAGCCACAGCTACAGCTATGGGGCAGCCCAACTACGCGTGAGTACCACTTCAGGGGAGGACAATCCGTAGCCAGGGGGCCGCGGTGGTGTAGTGGCTAGACCACTCGCATCCCACCTTGGTGAACCGGGTTCAGTTCCTGGTAGGGTGGCTCCAGGAATTCTTCATGTGGGAATCGCGCCCGACGATGCCGCTGGTCGGCGGGTTTTCTCGTGGATCTTCCGTTTCCCCCGCCCCTTCATTCCAGCGCTGCTCCACGCTCACCTCGCTTCATCCTAATCGGCTCTCAAGACCTCGATGTTAAGAGCCGCCCAAATCTCTTCACTCACCCACTCCATAAGACAGTTGAAACGGCAGCTGTACCTTGAAAGGTGTTTGGTCGGTGAACATAATATGTTATACACCTTTATCACTCTAGAAAATCTATAGAGTTATAGTATATTCCTGATATTTTCACAATTTTTCAATAGAACATTTGCAAAAATCACCTCATGTGTGACGTGTCTACTTGTTGCCTGGATATGTTATGCATCGCAAGTGTTTTATACTATTGTTAACATAAAAAGTACCTTATTTTTGGTTAAATTGAACTTTTAAGTATATTTCCAACATAAATAATATTATTAAATTTATGATTAATACGAATATGAACAGGGAGAAAATATGTATGTTGGTAACGCCTAGCAAGAAATAGTTCTTATTTCAAAATAGTATTGCACTGAGTGCTCACGTTTCCATCGCGTCGTCCCCTTGGTGTAATTTTGTAGACGTGGTTAAGCTTTGTTTGCACGAGGCGGAGGAATATCCTGGAAGTAGAACTTTAGAAGGGCTTCAGAAAAGTTGGGAGAAACCGTGAATGGACTATATATGAAATGCAAGTAAATACTGTTATGCAGCAGTACTTTGCTGTACGCTTATGCACTTGAGCTCCACACACACTACTGCAATCTCATGGTAGGGGTAGTTGTGGGTGGCACAGCATCACTCTCGCGGTTATACTCTGAGAGTCGTTCGCCACTGAAGTAAATAAATACACAAAGAAGAAAGGGCGTGGCGGTGCCTTTGATGAGAGCACCCCCCCCCCCTTCTGATAGACTGCACGATGTTCGGTGAGGGAGGGGGGGGTGGAGTGGAGAGATTTGGGTGGCTCTTACATCAATGTCTTGAGAGCCGACGAGGGTTAAGTGAAGCGAGTATGGAGGAGCCCCAGAATGCAAGGGCGGGGGAAACGGGAGATCCCCGAGAAAACCTGGAAAATCCGCTGATCAGCGGCTTAGTTCAGCACGATTCCAACATGCAAAAATCCGGGAGCGGCTCCGCTGGGAATCGAACCCGGTTCGCCTAGGTGGGAGGCGAGTAGTCTAACCACTACACCACCGCGGCTCCTTGCGATGCTCTGGGAACGAGACTTGTGCCTGATTAGCTACCGCATGTTGTGGAAGGTTCCTTATTGGCTGGGCTGCCGGCTGGCGGCTAGGTTACCGCGGCGTTTCAGAGTTTTCTGGTCAGTGGCGCCATATTGCTAGCGTGTGCGGCTGGAGTTCTCGGTATAAGCGGATGTCACCTCTGTATGCTTGCCTGTTCTGTAGTCAAATCGTAAAGCGAGTAGACAGCTACATTGCTTTGAATATTACGTTGGCTCGAAATATTTACGCGATCTTCCGATGTGGTTCTAGTAAGTAGTAAGGGTAAAGACGGGTAAAGACTAGAAGGGTAAAGACGACGGGAGCGCCGTAACCACAACGAGATTCAAACCACTGACTTCTGAGTCGGACCTAAGGAACTGAGTCCCACCGGGGTTTTCGCCTGCAGGCCATCACCGATCCACCCTCCTCGCCACTTGAGCGTGATGGCTAGTCGATGAAAGCGACTAAATACATAATAAAAAAAAAAGGTTTAATTTTCTTACCAATACCATATATTTGTGAGTAGGATGATCGTGGATAATTTAGTACTTCCAATGACCTGCTTACACACTACGAAGTTGTTCCGCATATTTACAACAGGGTGTACGCGTTTTGAGAAGGCACGAGGAGTAGAGTTTTTCCATACATACAGGGTATATTCCCTGCATCCATTTAGGAAAGAGCCAGATTCATAGTGTACTTCAAAAACTTGTATGTTAGCAACATTTAACATTTATATATTTGCAGACTGATGTACGGTAAATTTTCCGTACGCTGTACAAGTTAAAAACTTTCATTGGAATTTAGAGTTTAGGAAACTCTTTGAATTTTTTACAGCGTAAGATATATTGTTACACCCATTTCTGCATTATTCCGGTGCACGAAAAATCAATACTTCAGCGACCTACTGACAATATAAATGTGCCGATTAATTCAAAATTAAAAACTGTTAGTAATATAAATATTTTTCTGAAATACACACAAATTAAAGGAAGGCAAAAGGAAATATTTCTGTGTTCACAAACTTAAATATGTCCTTTAAAACGACGTCATATATGGAATTACTTTTCGTTCATTGCTTCGAACTTTACTAGAAGCAAGCCAGTAATACCGTCCACTAAAATATGGCACATTTACTGGCAGGGAGGTTTTTCGAAGGCTGATTTCGTAAGTGCTCAATCAACGGCAACTTAGAAACAAGGAAAAACGAAGTAACTGAAATAACTTCACAAGGCAGTGTTTATTTTAACCAATTTTTTTTTCAGTGTCCCCAGTAGTTATAGCTTCTCTGGCAACTGAAGGGTAGTTGACACGTGAAATTACTAGGAACACCCGATTTTTGCGAAAAGATTTTCTGTATACACGCATTTCAAAGCACTTTAGTTCAGATCCAGTTTCGCTATTGGATGGCTTTAAATTATGCGTTTGTCCACGAATCACATACGTTCTCTACCGGCGTACCTTAATTCATATTGGCCAGTCAAATATCAAAACGTCTTCCCCACAAAGACATGAGACCAATAACCACTCGAGTAGCAAACAACAAGCAGTTAACAGTTGTCCCAACTGTTGTCAGTGGTGGCAAACGTTCGTATTTATGGCTGTCAGCATTTCTTATATGGTTCACAGTCAGCTTATCATAAAAATTGGGACCTTAACTATTTTTTAAATAATTGTAATGTTGGCCAATGCACTCACGATGATTGTTAGAAATCAACAGGAGTCACACAAGCAGACGATCGACCAAGTGCTAACGGTTACTAACTACTTGGAAAATATTAGCAGCAAGTTTATGGGCCTTTTACGGCATGCCAAGTGTTATTTACCTACTGCTGGGAGCAGCAGGCTAATTCATGATATGCCACCTGTTGCTTGCTGCTGGGGACATTTTATCATCAAAACTGTGGCCACTTATGGCATGCTCAATAATGAGGAAACATTATCAACAATCTTATGGGTAGGTTTTCGCGGAAATATTTACGCGGAGGCTAGACTTGAGTACCATATATGCACACGTGCAGTCTTTATTTCACTGTTGGCCGCTTGGATTCGCGTGAAGACAGTCCGTCACATGACTGCGCAAGCCGGAATTAAGTTTCTGTGATACTGACCGTCTGTGATTCGCGAGCAGACAGATAAGACGGGTAACAATTCAAATGATCCAATCGCGAAAGTTGTTCTGAACTAAAGTGCGTTGCAACACCACTCATCCTGAAATATTGTCACGAAAAACAGGCGTGCCTATGGGCCATTTATGGCATGACAATTACTATTGCTAGGGACATGTTAGCAATAATTTCATGGGCCATTTACGGCATGCCAACTATGCTGTTGTGAAATGGCATATATAAATTCACTTCATTTTATTTTTACATTTCTTGCATATGCGAAGTAAAATTATTGTGTGACATTACTGGTAATATGAAAAAAAAAAATACTTTATAGATCGGAAACCTGCGAAGAAAAACCAGTGAAAAAAATATTTTTGTTTTGCAATTTACTAACTATATGAAAATAACCCGAAACTAAAATACTATTCTTTTAAACAAAGCACATAAATCCCAGTATTAACTCGTGTTAGTAACAACATTTGTTTGTATATTTCAAAGTTAATAATGCAACTTTTATGTGTGCAAATATTAAGACTTACTTAACAAGTTGCACAGGAACGCATGATAGAGTAGTTGGCAGAATTATAGAATGTGAACTCAAATGCCGTGGGTTCATATCCATACTATATAAAAAAAAAACTGTGAAATAATGCTAGAGGAACATATATGAAGATGGGTAGCAAATTTTTTTTTGGGTAGAACGGAATTATTTTTTGGTTTTGAAAATGCACGACAAGCTGCTTTTTATTGGGCCACAAGTGGCCAATAACTGGTTTGTAAGTGGCAAATAGTTAGGCAACAAGTGTCAATAGCTTTGCAATAAGTTTTTCCAACAGTTGGCTGATGGCAGTTGGCTAACTTATGGCAGACCATAAGCAGTAAGACAGTGGGGCACTGCTGCCACTCATGGTGTCGGCATGCTTGGAGGGTAGAATTGGCTACACGGAATCGGACCGCTTATGGGCAGATTGTATTTTGATACATACAAATTATCTTCACAGTGGCCTAGATGTGGCCAACACCGCACACGATAGTCAAGAGGCATCGTGTGGGGTACATTCACCTGCGGGTGCATTACAGAGGTTAGCTGATTATGGAAACAGTTTGCGGGCTGCTCGTGTACGAGCAGATGTGAACAAGTGGGCCGGCCATCTGACTTTCACTACTTGGGCAAAGGAAAACCGCAGGCGTGCACGTAGATCATTGAAGTCTAGCCTGCGTGAAACTATTTTCGTGAGTATCAGGTGTCCCTTAGGATGACCTGAAAAACAGTGGAAAAAGACACACACATCAATGTCTTGCTTTAGGCTCAGACTACGAACCTTTTCTTTGAATGGACGCTTTCGCGTTGTCAGCATCGGTTGCTTCCAATCCTCGTCGTTTCCACGCTGCAACGTGAATGGAATACACAACATGTGTCAGCAGACGTCTGTAACGTTGTACTGCGCTGGTTTCTACTTCGCGCGATTATAAGCATGTGAATTCTGAGAAGGGCCGTTACTTTTCAATACCCAGTTCTGCCGCAGCGTCTTCGGTCCACCAATAAGTTGGTGCAGATATGATTTTGAGTATTTTGCAGCTCAGCTGATGTTATGGTTGTTATTCCTCTAGCGATTTGTCTAAATTTGTCTAAAACGAATTCTCCTCTGTGGCTACTTTCTTTGAATGCGAAGAGACTCTAAAAATGGTTTAACGGACGTGATTTACAACGTAGTACATTGAGAAGGCAAATACCGTTATTTAAAATCCAGTATACCTACAATAATAATAAATTGTTTCTAGTTGCATGGTGAAAATAGCACCATCGCGGTGGAAATGTGCACCCCCCAGGCAGCTTGGCCACTGATTAGTTCTATGACCGCGAAGTCGAGTGGAGTGGGGTGGAAAGATTTGGGCGGCTCTTAACATCGGGGGTCTTGAGTACCGATGAGGGTGAAGCGAGGTGAGAATGGAGCAGCGCTGGAATGCAAGAGCTTGTGAGATGGGAGATCCCTTAGAGAAAACCACTGACCAGCGGCATCGTCCACCACGATTCCACATGTGAAAATCCCGGCAGCGACCCCGCCGGGAATCGAACCCAGTTAGCCTTGATGGGAGGCGAGCGCCGTAGCGCTGCGTCGCCACGGCTCCCGTGACGTCGAGCGAGGTACTTTCCAGAATGTACTGGCTGGTTCACATGCAAGAACCAGTCATTTACGAGATTCGGGTTCATTATTGTGCAACCGGGGCGAAAAATGGCAAGAGATATGTTTACTCATCAATAGAGACACAGGGATTTCACGAATTCATTTAGCAGCAAGATAGACTCCACTTTCGCTTGTGTACTCGAGCCTCAGGAAGTTGTTCGTTGGCTGATGCTTCAGTTTAACCCCAGTCCAGGTAGCACTGGATTATGTCGTGCTTTTCTTGCTGACTGGTTATCGGCTCAAATTCGTCCAGGGCGTGGCTAATGAACTGCGATCCAATCGAAAAGAAAGTCAAATGTACATGTGTTTTAAGTCTAGCTTGTCCTCAAATGAATTCGCTAAATTTCCCGGGTCCAGTCATCAAATACATGGAAAAAGTACTCAGAATTGTCTTATAAACTAGTTACACATATAACTAACGTGAAACCTAAGTGATTTTGGGAAACGTTGGCAGTGACTAGTTAGGAAGGTGAAATGTGGCAACAGTTTGGGCATGACGCTAACTGCGAAAAAAAAAAAAACGGTGTTGATATGGACACGGAAAATTTTCGAATCAGTCTGGTAGTTGCTAAACTTGACAGAAACAGTATACTCCAAAGACGTATGTTTCATCGCTGGCTACTGCAGCGACGAAGAAACCTCTTCCTCCTTTGAGCTTTCTTGTGCATTACTGGCACACTCCACTCCCGGCTGATTATTATTGGTCCAGAGTCTCGCAGAAGGTGTCAGACAAACTATGGAGTAAAGACAAAGGTAACACAAAAGTACTCTCTCTTGACGTCCAACCTGGCACAAAAAGAATTCATGAAATCTCCGGGTCTTTAGATTACGGTTATACAGAAGGATACATCATTTTTTTCCAGAAAATATTTACGCGAATACTAGTCTTCAATAATTTACGTGCACACCCACATTTTCTCTCTTGACCAAAGCAATCAGAATCAAAATAACTCCGATTATGATCATATGTGATTAGCGGGCAAACATCTAAGACGGGTAACATTCAAAATCATCCAACTATAAAAGTCTAGGTGAGCTAAAGTATTTTGGAATTCAATTAGTCATGGAATATCCTAGCGTAAAACAAGTGTGCCTAGTTATGGAAGGGCTATTAAGTAATCAGAGTTGATTGTTTTCCTGCGGAGTACAATTTGTGCTGACGAAGCCACACGTAGAGTTTGTGTCCACCACAAGCACAGAGGTTGTGTTGGTAGGGAGCTAAGACATTCTTGTCTTTATCTGGCGTCGCGGCAGACTTTACCGTCCCGTAATGCGATCACCCGAGTCGGTGCAGTTTGCTAATAGGTAGAGACCGGAACAATTTGCGAGTTCAATGACCTGCAGGCTCAACTCTACAGTCTTACTTACAAATATGCCGACGTAAACTGCACGTTGGTTGCCTGCTGTCACAGTGGAAGGCAACGATTGGACCAGCATCCTCGAGGAAGTGTCAAATACCGCATGGGCCACTGGCTAAAGTTATATAAACACGTGTGTTTTGGAATTCTAGCTTGTCCCAAAATGAATCCCGCGAATTCTTAAGGTCTCTACTAATAGGCTTGCGAAACGGCGAGGATGGAGTTTGCTTATTAACTTAGTTGGAAGCGACTAAGCAGGCCTATCGTTAGTTGTTTAATATCGCTCCAAATACGTCCAGCCCGTTACAGACTATCTGCAGTCCAATGAACCAGCGAGCAAAAACGCACAGGTGTTAGAAGTTCATTCCGTCTTCAAACAATAAAGCGTAATTTGCAGGTATAGCCCATTCAGAGTTACTTCGAACTTTCCCGAAGCTGGTTAAGTTATACTTTCAGGATATTTTCCACCTCGTGCAAACAAAGCTTCACCGAGTCTAGAAAATTACACCAAAGGGGCAACGCACTGTATTCGTGCGTGCCCAATGTAATAATATTTCGTATAAGTACTATTCCTTACTAGGCATTGACAACAAACGAGTTTTCTCACTGTTCTTATCCATATAAATTAAAAATGAAATTTTACAATTTAGAGGTAAAATATATATGTAAATGTTCAATTTAACCAAAAATAAGGAATTTTTATGTTAACACAAGTGCAAAACGCTTGTGATACATGGGGTGATTTTTCAAAGGTTTGATTATAAAAGTGTGAAGAAACCCGCGAATAGACTATATTAGCGTATTAGTTTCTAATGTTTGTCCCGACGAGTCCGAATAGAAGAGCCCCCAGAGGTGCGGTTGGGGTTTTTTTTCTTCTAACCTACTCTAAAACTAAGTGTTAAATGTTAGTCCGCTGTAAGAACGGGATTATTGCGTCTCAGGGCTAACCCCTTACCCCTACAAGGGAAGAAAGAACATGCAAGGAGATGTGCATCCCGGCAAAGAGGGATTGGGTTTCCCATGGCTGAGTTTGGCCATGAAAAACCTCCCTAATGTATTTATAGTTAAACTGTATCTAGAAGAGAAAGGGAAAAACCGGCACAGACACCGTAAAACCCCTTTCGACAGGAAATAATTAAAAATTGTTACGTGCATTATGAGAAAATGCTAATGGAGAAATATAGGTGGGTACTATGCTCTTTATTATTGGGAGAGGAGAAACTAGTAGAGAGATGGCGGGGTGCGGTTGGGGTCGGAACCACGTGGCGCTCCGAGCGAGGGCCGTGCGGCGGGCGGGGCTCGAACCTCGGCCTCCACGCGGCGACCTCGGTGACCAGGGTCGGCGCGGGCGACGTCGAGCAGTGCCTTGAAGCCGTCGTCGCACATGCAGCCGCCCGCCAAGTCGAGCCCCGGGGCCGCTACACACCTGGTGGCAGGGACCAGCTTAGCTCTCGCCAGGTCGCGGTCCCTAACCTGCTCGGTCTCGGCGCCCGATATGCTATAATATACGCCGACTTCTTGTGTCCACAAGGGGACGGGACTCGAGATTCCTGCGCGGTTTGTTTGTGTTTGCGGTTATGCCACATGCTTCCCTTATTTCACGTGAGCCGATGTTTTAAATATTTAAATAAAATAATTTCTACCGAAATATTGCTGTTTTTGGATATGCAAACACCTATAAACATTATATGTTTTGAAAATAAAGAAGCAGACGACAATAAGTTTTAAATACATATTACTAGGGCCAGTGACTTTTCGCGTAAAAATCGGAGCACACAGTAGACTTCAATACTATATACACACCTCGGCTGTTGTTATACCTCCATTGGCTGCTGGTGCCGTGTCCGTCTTTAACCAAGCCACTCAGGACTAAGTAGCTCCGACACTGAACCTTCGTGATTAGTGCGCAAACGGTTAACACGGGCCAGACCATTTTTTAGCCAATCAAAGAAGCAGGACGACCCTACAGTCTTTTGGACTGTATCTTGTCTCGAAATTTTTTCGCGAAATGTCACTGCCCCTACTTATTACAAACTGAAGTAGTGACCACCTACTGTTTACCAGCCCACGTAGGCGACGCCCTTGCTGGCTGAAAAGTGGAGGGGAGACCCCCCCTCCCGCCTTGTCAAACATTCGTACTCGGCCGTCACGATCTCGGACACTACAAAGTAAGTGGCTTTAATAATATTCACTGTGCACAACATAAATCAGCGTCCTCGCACCTGCGAAGCATCATTAGTTGTCGAGACTGCATTCCGTAGTCTAACAAACAGCTGCTGTCAATAAAACGTAGCACAAATACGTTTTTATTGTTGCCGATCAGAGCACCAGAAATGTTCCGAATTAAAAAAAATTAAATTTTTTTGTTGCGACGCCTAAATCGATATAATTATTTGCAACTGAAAGGGCTGACCCGGTCTGTTGGCTCTGGTATTGGTTGTTTTCCTCTAGGGGTTTACATCCCATCTCTGGTATGAACACTGGCGCGGTTCGTAGTTCTCGCATGTTAGTTTAATACACTGAAGTCTGCACACATGCACTATCATTCAAGACAAGTTAGATATGAGTCGCCCAATGGCGCGTGGTGAAACTGTTGCAGGTAAGCTGACGTTAGTTCTGTGCTGTAACCTGTTGCTTGTTTACACTTCCGCGACTTGAAAGTAGTTCGGCAGGTGACGCCACAGAAAGTGTGTAACGGGTCCCTTGCCTGCTCGCTGTGAATGGTCGAAATACATTCACTTTCACTAGGTTCCGCAGTTGTTATTGGTTCCTGCTGCGTGCACCGATAATGTACAGCAGCGAGCAAGCACCAGCTCACCTTGCAACAGTTAACCACACGCCGCTGGAGTCGCCTATATCCACCGATACAGAAACACAGATTTTGTTGGTTTCTATTTCCCCACTCACCACCGTTCAAATGGTCCACATGATACCGGGGGCCGCGGTCTTGATGTGGCTAGACAACTCACCTCGCATTTAGGCGAACCATCGCGCTCGCTCTCGGATTGTCACATGTGGGAATCTTGCCGGACGATGCCGCTGGTAGGCGGGTTTTCTCAGGGATCTCCCGTTTTCCCCACCCTTGCATTCCGGCACCACTCCCTACTCACCTCACTTCGCCCTCATCGTCTCTCAAGACCTCGATGTTAAGAACCGCCTAACTCTCTCCACACCACAGCGCGAAATGGCAGGCCCTCTGCTGATAATCAGAAATGCCAGGGACTTCGATGGCTTGCTGCCAGCACCCGTATTGAAGCCTTACTCTTGTGAATAACGACAGGAGAATGTTGCAATTGTAGCAACCTCTAAGTTAGACTTCACAGTATGTGCATATTAATAAAGCTTCAACTACACATTGCCTGCTCGCTACGTCGGTAGGAGATTCGAGTTGACTATGTATTTTACCACACTCTTAAGGATTTTCCGCTAATTTAACACATACATTTATACACGTAGTGACAAAGCAAGAACAGTAAAGTTTTCTCCCATACATTCATGGTAACTTTCCTAAACTTGTTCAGGAAATAGTCAAACGTGTTGGAAAGTTCCCAACTCTGTATAGCAACATTTCTATATTAAATAACTTAACTATTGGCTACAACAACCCTTGGAACGTGCCACACAAGTTGTTGGCTAATGGCAGAAGTAAAACGAGCACACAGCGTCTTTGAGTTAAGTCTGCAGCTACAAAATAACCCAAATTTTGCAGGTCCCTATCGACACATAGTACATTTTCCGTACTATGTATCGAGAGGAGCCTGCAAAGTTTGGGTTATTTTGTGGTTGCAGACTTAACTCCAAGACGCTGTATGGTCGTTTGAGTTCTGCCATTAGCCAACAACTTTTGCGGCATGTCCCGAAAAACGCTTGTAGCCAATAGTTAAGACTGAACGGTTGAACAACCAATATCAAGTGAAGCGAGTTCACAGTTAAATGACGTCATATATTAGCGAGCAGCCAATAAAATCACGAATTGCGTTCATATAGGTGCAGGATATTGAAGTCTAGCCTGTTACCAAATTAAAAAACGCGAATTTTACTGGTCTCCGCGTTTAGATCTAAATCTTGTATTACAGTTCACGAAGTTTACAGAATTTTTCTTGTATGCATCTTGAACACTGGCTCAGTCTTAAACGTTGTGCCAAATAAGTCGGCAGACGGATTGCAAAGTAAATCAAACGTACGAATGTTTGAAGTTTAGCTTGGCCTCAGATGGATCCACAAATGTAGTCTCTACTCA
This sequence comes from Clitarchus hookeri, assembly GCA_002778355.1. Lineage (NCBI taxonomy): Eukaryota > Metazoa > Arthropoda > Insecta > Phasmatodea > Phasmatidae > Clitarchus > Clitarchus hookeri. The sequence goes on from NQII01001784.1 coordinate 564,158, forward strand.
TGAATATATTTCAATTTTTTCGCTAGTACGTATAAGGACCGTGCTATAACTACGCAACATATCACACAGTTATATATAATTTTTGTACCGATGGTTTGATACCAAGCCCCGGTGGGCAGAGATTTTTCTGACAGGGGTTCTCCCTTGCGAGGTGTGGCAAAACTACAGTCATCAGGTGTTTTTATGGTGGTACTCCCGTTTCCTCCCCCACCTCCATTCTGCCGCTACCCCACCCCCAACTAAGCTCTAACCTGATGTGTTATTCGGGCTGGCTGGAACGACAGGCGAGTGAGGCAGCCGGTATCACGTTTTTCTTCGTAAAATTACCGTATGGACACTGTCGATGGAAGCTCCGTACCCCATATAAGTAGGGCCAGTGACTTTTCGCGTAAAAATCGGAGCACACAGTAGACTCCAATACTATATACACATCTTAGCTGTTGTTATACCTCCATTGGCTGCTGGTGTCGTGTCCGTCTTCGACCAAGCCACTCAGGACTAAGTAACTCCGACACTGGACCGTCGTGATTCGTGTGCAAACGGTTAACACGGGCCAGAACATTTTTTAGCCAACCAAAGAAGCTGGACGATCCTTACAGTGCTTTGTACTGTATCTTGTCTCGAAATATTTTCCCGAAATGTCACTACCCTTACGTATAAGTATAGGCTGTTCACGGTAAAGGAAGTACTTTAAACTAAACATTTGAAAAAAAAATCAGTGCCTAGAAATACATATATCCTACCGTACGCACTGGTATGTATGTTACCTGTTAGGTTGGCAGAGAACTGAGTAATATTAGGTCTAAGGCTTAGCGTTGTATCGCGAGTGTAATATTTATGACAATAAAGTTAGTGTTTTTTGGCTTTATACATAATCAGTCATTTAGGTTATTGAACAGTTCACGTTTTTTGTTGAATTACGCATGGATAAAGTAATTTTTCCCATGTTAATGTAAATTTTACATGTGATGGAGGGATACAAAACGAAGAGAAAAGAACATCTTAAACAAGGTTTTCACAAGAGTTCAATTAAACGCTCACAGCAAATAGTAAAATTACCGTATGAATAGGAACACCTCATTTTCGTGGAAAAAGTTTCTGTTTACTTGCATTTAAAAACGCTTCCGCCATTGCATGGTTTTAACTACTGCGCATCTTAGGTGCCTGCCAGCGAATCACGAACGTCCAGGACCGCAGTAACCTAATTCTGATTGGCTGGTTAAATACCAAGACGTCCTCTCACAAAGACACGCTGCCAGTGGCCAATGGAAAATCTGCAGGTGCGTGCGTTGACTATTGGAGTCTGGTGTGAGTGGAACTATTTTCGTGAAAATCAGTTGAACCCTCTAATTAAGTCTATGGAATCAAAGTGTACACCAGCAAATTTCGAGAGTTATTTGCCGCGCGTTTTTAAAAGACTTTTTTTTTTATCGGAAGAGACTACCCAGTGTTAAGTGGCACCTATAATGAAGTCTGTGATTCGCGGCCAGACGCTTAAGACAATCAAAATAACCGAACCATGAAAGCAGATATGAGCTGAATTGTTTTGTAATACATACTGGGGAATATTTTTGCATGGATCAGTTACTCCTAGCAATAATTAGGTGCGTGGAATTAAGGAACCACTAGGTCTTGTATTCATGATGAACACAAGAGCCTAATTTATGACTTATCTTTCAATGCTACCAATCGTGCTCAGATGATAATGCTTTTTGTCATCGCGTATTCAACTGTCAAGCCTTCGAACAATAAGACTCGCGGAAGTTTGCAAGTTGACAAGCTCGGTGAACCGTGCTGATAGCAAGCGGTAAGTATGTAACCACGTCAAACAAATAACACAGTTTTCCTTTCAGTAATGTTGTTTTTAAGTTCTGATGACTTTAATGAAATTGAGATAAGTTAGAACATACAAGAGAAGTCTTCATTACGTAGGTTTAATGAAACAGGATGAAAAATATAACAAAATATGTAAACACCAGAATTAAAAAAATAAAATTTACAAAATTTTGAAATGACCACTGAGAAACGGTTAAGAATTGATAACATATAAGCTGGACATTAAATACTACCAAGAGAAATAAAAGTGAATGGCATATTGAACATCCTGGTAACAAATATCAAATATCATGGCGTTCGACGCTGAAAATTGACACATTAAATTAGTATTAATGTTCCCGAAACACTACCGTAAGACTATATACATGATTATTCGGCTTAAATGTCCACCCCAAATATCTTCGGAATTGCTGAGGGTATGGCAATTTTTATTTTAAATTCGTAAATGGCACTACTGGGATCATAAGACGCATTCTACGTCTGTTCCGAGATGTAATTAATTACTAAGATAACGATATCAACTTTGGTTTTTATAATGGGACTTTACTCATTTCTCCCAATAGTACAACATGTTATTAAGCGGCGAGTTCAGTAGTAACGTGATTATTTTGGATATCCAATTACATGCAAATAATATCGTTTTATGAAAGACTAAATAAAAAATAGCAGCACCCATTTTTTAGTAGTTATTCACTTCGTTATAGCAATCAACATCTGCGGCAGGTAGCAATACCACTTCTAGTTATTTCATAATAATAATAATTACTTTATTAGAAAATCTAACAGATATTTTGCTAACCAGGGCATCTGTTTATGTATATACAGTACTGTGTTATTTCCATCCGCAAAATCGACGCGTTTATTCGACTCCTAATGGGCACTTGAGAGTCGTTTCATTGCAAGATTACCTGACACTGGGTTAATTTTTTATGATAGAAGTTTAAATCCGCAATATTGAACTATTTACAATTGTTTAGATTGTTCTCAGTTTATTAATAAGTTTGCGTACTTAATACTCTAAAACTTCGAAGCACGAATCTTAGCACAATAATAATTTTACATTCATTCAGTTCGAAAATTTATTTTTACTGTGAGTAAAACTTTTAACTCTCAGTTAACGCCTGTTAGACCAAAGACAAAGTGATGTGATGTTTACAGCTAACGAGCTTACTGAGACCTTTAGAACCCTTCGTTCCACACGCGTCCTCAAAGAATGTCGAACTGTTTATAATGGAACAGTGGCGCTCCTAGTGTGCGAATTTCCTTTTGCTAGATGATAATTTTTGTTCGCGGGGTAAATAGCAAACATTTTACTTTAACCCAACATAAAATTCATTTATTTCATAAATTACAACTTTGTAATCAAACCGTCATTGTACATAATTAAGTAATTGTAAACAAGGTGTTCATGTATTCACAGTATAAGTGCAGAACTGCAACATTTTCGGTAAGCAGCCCTCCGTGTGCTCGAGCCACTATCATTAAATTCATCGATAGCTTTCTTCACGAGAAACATTCTCGCTTCTAAACCGGGTTGCCGCCACTTGGCCTTTCCGCCGCTAGGCGTTTGTTACTCAATCAGAGTCCTCCTTGGCGTGGAATGAGAACTGTGGTCCAGTCAAGTTTAACACTTTGACAGCTGCCGACTTAATATAACGCCAGCAAACACCCAGTGTTATTAGGGACAGGAAAATTTCGCGTTTTAAAACGACCTACAAGCTAGATTGCACTGCCCTATGCATTTTAGAGCCACAGCTTTGTGTTGATTGGCTGTTGTCCTTCAGACCACGTGACACGGGATTCGGTGATTGTATCCTTGCAGGTACGTTATTGGCTCAGAGTTCCCCTGGGCGTGTCGAATAAACTCTGATCCAATCGCTGACTTAAAACAGAAATGCACGTNGACGAGCACTTTTTGAGATATGAAATTGTGTTCATAGGTGCATGCATTTGACTGTGGCAGGGTAAGTTCCGTCATCCGCTGAGAAATGTTGAATTCACGTGGACTGTGAAACAGACACAATTGCTCGTAGAATTAATTGTAATCAAGCTATGAACATCTAAAATTAAACGCACGTTTTATTTGTCTGTGACATCAGCAACACCAACAAACAACCTTTCGCATGCGTTCGATACCCGTGTTACTGTATCACTAGCGCGTGTGTCACCTGTGTAGGAACACTCCGCCGAACATCCCAGCGGATGATGCAACCTACCCCGCCCAGCTACAGTCAAATACATACACCTGTGAATGTCCCCTTATATCTCAAAAAGTGCTCGTCGGGTTTACAAAATAACCACGTCACTGAACTAGCCGCTTAATAACATGTTATGCTATTGGGAGAAATGTGTATATTCCCATTGAAAAACCAAACTTTATGTTGATATCTCAGTAATTAATTACATCTTGGAACAGACGTAGACGATGTCTTATTAGCCCCGTGATGCCATTTGCGAATTTAGAATCAAAATTTTGTTACATCCAGAGGCTCTGAAGGTATTTGGAGTAAACATCTCAACTTAATAAACATGTATAGTATTTGTAAACAATGAAATGATAATAATTGTGATTTGAAAAACAACTTCCAGGCCTAATATGTAAAGAATAAGCGAGAACTGTAAAAAAGAAAGATATATAAAGCAGAACAGCGAATATGGGCAAAACAAAAAAGAAACAAAATTACAAAATTCATTAAAAGACAACAGAGGACAGATTTCCTTTTTTCGCGAGACAAGACAAAGAGGTTGCCCTCACGCCGCATGGCGTGATGACGACTTTACACGCTTTGAAATGTGCATACTGGATATAAGACATTTTTATTTAAACTGTTGGCCCGACTGAGTACAGCGTTACCAAATATGTTGCATAGTCACACCGCACCGCTAGGATCGCCAATGTAGATTGTCTCATGCACTTTAATAACAGTGTACTTAGAAATGCGCAGGTGATGAAGTCGCGTATACAACGAACCTCAGCCGTACACGCCAGCAAAATAGCGTTACTGGCCAGCAAAATGAAGGAACACCGTTCGCCAATCAGCGCCTGGTAAACTGATCGTCATGTTATCTGTTATCGTACAGCGATTTGTGTGTTCGCCAGTCTGGCCCTCCCGTGCCTGATCCACTAGGGTATACCGGGAGAGATAATACAGAACAGTTATTAATAAGTGTGCACATCAGGTCGTATATAATTTCCAGGCTTACTTGCTTGTCACTACAGGCTTTATCACATGAGGCTGTTCATTGATGTGTGTGCACACTTCCAGGTCTTATCACTGCAGTAACACGTATAGATTGAGCTTCGAACAGAGCTTATTAATTGGCTGCAGTTGAATGCAATCCAATAGAAAGAGATACGCACTTTCCAATCGCAGTGGGCGGATGTTCCTACCCCGAGTTGTGGTTCCACCTCACCTGTCAACAGCAGCGTATAGAGTTGAATCTATACGTGTCACCTTGATGGGGCCGAGGCGTATCCCACCTCTACGAAACCGCCTCCTATTACTAGGCGGACCAGACCGTCGACATTTCATAGAGGAGCATCAACCCTTCGAAACTGCCACCCGAGGTGAGCCGACACGCTTACTTTCCACAGCAGCTGCCACCGACTCTACAGACACACAGGGGCAGTCCTCCAGTCAAATAAATACCCATCCCCAGATCTCCTTCCAAGCAGAAGGTTCAACCAATGCCACCCAGAGTCCGACCCGCGATCAGCACGTCCTAAGCCGGGTCTTCACGCTGATCCCCTGGGCACCCACAATTTTGACACTACACACTGAGTTTTCACCAGGGGAAGCCCAACTCCTCCAGGACGCCAGTCAGTCCCTTCAATGGAGCTCCGCCACCCCGAGATCCACCTTGTCTTGCCAGGTCGAGATCTCAGCTGGGAGTGTGCAATTCAGTTCGCGGGTCATCACCGCAGGCGAAGAATATATACAACCTCTGGAAGGCTGCACATAACCTCGCCGTGACTAATCGTCTGTGCACCGACGAGGCGGTCACTAGCTTATAATGGTCCTCACTCCGTTAGCCACGGTGTGGCCACCGTGTTACCAGCCCAGACCACGAGGAGGTGAAGATGGACTTGGGCCACGCTAGGCTATGCATTCGCATCGCTGCCCCACTAAGGAATTGAGTTGACGGCCCACGCATCAGAAGGGGCAGTCTCGACGATGAGAAGACTCCACCGGAGCTCAGTAGTAGTGGCACCTCTGGCCGCTGGTGAAACGGGGATCCACTCCGTGCCCCGACGGGGGAGACAGGGAGACACCCGCCCCACCGACTCATTCTTACACATACGCCGGTTACCACTGCTAAAACCTAAACCAAGGGATGGCCAGACGAGGATGGTCATTCCTTATGTCACTACTACCCCACCAGGCACTTCAGAAACCAGAGCTCCCCCCCTTACACTCCGGACAAGTCCAGTTTTCAGGACACCCAAGTTCCTTTCGCCTTGCACCCATAACAGGTTGGTTACCAGACCACAGTCCAGCTCCAACCTAGCCCCATATGACCAACCTGATCGTCAGACGGCAGCCCAGCCAGTAGGAAACCTTTAGCAGCATGCATTAGCCAATGAGGCACCACAAGGCACGTTCCCAGAGCCTCGCACAGCCAGTCAGCGAATGGGCACGCCAACATCAAAGAAACCACCACGCCAATCCGTATCTGTGTACTTAATCTTCTTCTAAGCTCTAATGCAGTCGGTATAGAACTGTCCTGTATTTCTTTTCGGAACATTTGGTAGTACGTCGGACGTTTTAGGGAGTGACTATTTTTGCCGTCAAGAGAGAGAGAGAGAGAGAGAGAGAGAGAGAGAGAGAGAGTAGATTGCGGTGTGGAGGAAAACAAGAAGTATAAATACTCTTAGGTCGCACAGTCTGTCCCGGCTAGAGGAAGTGTAAACATTCACTTCAGTGACCATGTGGAACCAACCATGGCTGTTGAATTTGTCGCGAATTCTCTCTCTCTCTTCCTCTCTCGATCGTAAAGCTCAGACCTTGAATCTCCGCGGACCAGGAAACCCGCATTTGCGCGGGAAGGTGAAAGTCGGCGCTTCACTGCAACGGAGGGTTTTCCCCAAGCAGTTGTGCCAACCCCGCAAACAAAATANTTTTGGATATCCAATTACATGCAAATAATATCGTTTTATGAAAGACTAAATAAAAAATAGCAGCACCCATTTTTTTAGTAGTTATTCACTTCGTTATAGCAATCAACATCTGCGGCAGGTAGCAATACCACTTCTAGTTATTTCATAATAATAATAATTACTTTATTAGAAAATCTAACAGATATTTTGCTAACCAAGGCATCTGTTTATGTATATACAGTACTGTGTTATTTCCATCCGCAAAATCGACGCGTTTATTCGACTCCTAATGGGCACTTGAGAGTCGTTTCATTGCAAGATTACCTGACACTGGGTTAATTTTTTATGATAGAAGTTTAAATCCGCAATATTGAACTATTTACAATTGTTTAGATTGTTCTCAGTTTATTAATAAGTTTGCGTACTTAATACTCTAAAACTTCGAAGCACGAATCTTAGCACAATAATAATTTTACATTCATTCAGTTCGAAAATTTATTTTTACTGTGAGTAAAACTTTTAACTCTCAGTTAACGCCTGTTAGACCAAAGACAAAGTGATGTGATGTTTACAGCTAACGAGCTTACTGAGACCTTTAGAACCCTTCGTTCCACACGCGTCCTCAAAGAATGTCGAACTGTTTATAATGGAACAGTGGCGCTCCTAGTGTGCGAATTTCCTTTTGCTAGATGATAATTTTTGTTCGCGGGGTAAATAGCAAACATTTTACTTTAACCCAACATAAAATTCATTTATTTCATAAATTACAACTTTGTAATCAAACCGTCATTGTACATAATTTAGTAATTGTAAACAAGGTGTTCATGTATTCACAGTATAAGTGCAGAACTGCAACCTTTTCTGTAAGCAGCCCTCCGTGTGCTCGAGCCACTATCATTAAATTCATCGATAGCTTTCTTCACGAGAAACATGCTCGCTTCTAAACCGGGTTGTCGCCACTTGGCCTTTCCGCCGCTAGGTGTTTGTTACTAAATCGGAGTCCTCCTTGGCGTGGAATGAGAACTGTGGTCCAGTCAAGTTTAACACTTTGACAGCTGCCGACTTAATATAACNCGTGGAATGAGAACTGTGGTCCAGTCAAGTTTAACACTTTGACAGCTGCCGACTTAATATAACGCCAGCAAACACTCAGTGTTATTAGGGGCAGGAAAATTTCGCGTTTTAAACGACCTACAAGCTAGATTCCACTGCCCTATGCATTTTAGAGCCACAGCTTTGTGTTGATTGGCTGTTGTCCTTCAGACCACGTAGCACGGGATTCGGTGATTGTTTCCTTGCAGGTCCGTTATTGGCTCAGAGTTCCCCTGGGCGTGTCGAATAAACTCTGATCCAATCGCTGACTTAAAACAGAAATGCACGNCGTTATTGGCTCAGAGTTCCCCTGGGCGTGTCGAATAAACTCTGATCCAATCGCTGACTTAAAACAGAAATGCACGTGTGTTTAAAAGTCTTGCTTGTCCTAAATGAATCCGTGGAAATTTCCAGTCCCTATCAATACGGACGTGCAAAATTCACGTTATTTTGTGTCTACACGCCAAACGCCACCAAGCTATATGCTCGTTTGTCTTCTGCCGCTGGCCGGCAACTTGTGTGGCACGCCCCAGGATCGCTTTCAGCATATTAAACGCTCCATGGATGGGCAACCAATCTCCAGTAAGGTGGTCACACAGGTTGATGACGCCGTATAGTTTCCAATAGCCAATGAAATTACGAATCACAGTCAAGCAGGTTTATAGCAGCGAATTCTAACATGTTGTACAACAATAACGTAAATTTTGTATGTGTCTACTGTTAATCACTCAGATGAACAGGATGAATTGTGTATTACTCTACGTAGGAAAGAATTNAAATTTTGTATGTGTCTACTGTTAATCACTCAGATGAACAGGATGAATTGTGTATTACTCTACGTAGGAAAGAATGTTTGACTGGGAGACTTTCAACTATATATGTATTGGCTTGCAGCCGGTCTGTAATGAACGCTTTTACATTATAGTAAGCGTGTCCCGTATTGTGTGATACAATATGACTGCTGTATATGGCAACGCAGAGGCCTACAGCACTCATGGTCATACAGTCGTGAATATTAAGTAGACGACTTACTTCTAGTTTGTCTTGATTAGCATTTAATTTGTAACAGCACTCAGTGTAAACATACCGCATGNTGTATATGGCAACGCAGAGGCCTACAGCACTCATGGTCATACAGTCGTGAATATTAAGTAGACGACTTACTTCTAGTTTGTCTTGATTAGCATTTAATTTGTAACAGCACTCAGTGTAAACATACCGCATGACCATAAAATACGCGACCGTGCATAATGAACTCATTGAAACTGAACCCTGATGCCGCTAGTGTTGTTGATAGACGTGAAAATGGCCACGCCCTCGACGAAGCGAGCCATCGGCAAACATTTGTCGCCTTACCTGAGGTGACAATAGAGGAAAAAAAAACATGGCGGAAGCAAAGCGAAGCAGCTTATGAAATGTTCAGACGGGAATTTTTCATCCAGTTCTCTGGAAGTGACGACTTCAGTAGACAATTAGGCCAATAGGAATATGTCAAGACCACAGATTATTGAACTTAAAAATTTTCCCGGCTCTAGTTATAAGCCTTTGTCGAATTACTATTTTTTATCCTACTTTCCAATGGAAATAAAGGTTTATGAGATCACTTTCCTGATTGTGCGTATGCGTGTGTCAATGCTGTACGCGTGTGCCCCCTTTCTCCCCCCCCCCAAATAACTTTTTAACGCGCTAACCGAATTTGACCGAACTTGGCACACATATATAACCTAGTAAGGACATCTGACATTTATAGTTTTCGACCACGCCGGGAGCCTACTTTCGAAATGGCTGTCATTTTAATATTTAGGGCGATGTGTCATATTTGGGAGAACCATCCAGCCAAGATTTAAATCAAATTTTGTATGTTGCCAGTGCATCATGAAGGCATTGAATTTAGGGGTTTATATTGTTATTTAACAGCCATTTTTGGAAGTTAGTACTTCATAAAAATAAAGCCTTTCTATACATTATATCTCGCAAATTACTCAACCAATTATCGCTGAATTTGGTGACTGAGTAATACTATGGTAGATCTTGTAAACGTATGCAATTTAAATCGAATAAGCACTTATTTTCAAAATTGTGGCCATATAGCTATTTTAGCTTAGTATGAGATTTCGTTGGAACCATGTAATTGATTACAACTTAAATTTGTATCCTGGTGGAATCTGTTACAACGTCGAATTTGTCTATACTGAGTTTCATTTTCTCCGCCATTTTGTAAGATAGTCCCACATGGAAAAAAAGTTTTTTGTCATATCTTGGGAATCAATTAACCGATTGCCACCAAATTTGGCGAAGAATTTGTACTATAGTAGAAAACATTAATGTGCATGTTTTGAGTGCTCCAGATACTTATTTTCAGAATGGTGGCTATAATAACACTTTAGATTAGAATGCTATATTTACGAAACGATTTTTCCGATTTTAACTAACTTCGCATAGTTTATCTATGGCAATTATCGAATGTACTAATGCACAAACTTTTTGGTCTTCATTTATGAAACTCGTCACATGAGAAAATGGATGTTTTATGCCATATCTCGAGGACCAATCAATGATTCACACCACATTTAACACGTAAGTAGTGCTACAGTAGGGTACATAAACTAACGTGTTTTAGGTTGGGAAAGTATTTTGTTCATAGCGTTATTACAAATGATTTAGGCTAGCGTCTTATTTATACTAAACAATTCAACAAAATTTAACCACATCTTGTACACTGGCGGTATTAATTTGAAGCATCAATTATGCTTACAGAGATACTCTTTTTGCAAGCGTTTATGGAAAATAGTGCCACGTGAGAAAATTGAACGTTTTGCCATATTTCCGGAACAATTAAACTAATTTTCACCAAATTGTTCACACCATTAGTGCTGTCGAAGGTCATGTAAGTTTACATAATTTAAGTGGGATCAGACATTGATCTTTAAAATGACGGTCATGTCAATATTTTGATAAGTTTGTCGTTTTGCTGTATCTATTAAACCATTTTACCAAATTCAACCAAAAATTTTATGCTTTCAGCATCACATAAAGAACATTTTTTTGGCAAATTGGTTAGATAGCACAAAATAAGAAAATAAAATTTGTATGCCATATTTCAGGGACGAATCAACCNAGTGCTGTCGAAGGTCATGTAAGTTTACATAATTTAAGTGGGATCAGACATTGATCTTTAAAATGACGGTCATGTAAATATTTTGATAAGTTTGTCGTTTTGCTGTATCTATTAAACAATTTTACCAAATTCAACCAAAAATTTTATGCTTTCAGCATCATATAAAGAACATTTTTTGGCAAATTGGTTAGATAGCACAAAATAAGAAAATAAAATTTGTATGCCATATTTCAGGGACGAATCAACCGGTTTCCACCAAATTGTTCACAAAAGAAGCGCTGCGGTAGGCCATGTAAACTTACGCGTTTTATGTGACCTAAGACGCTTATTTTCCAATGACCACCCTGTAAGTATCTCAGGTTAGTAAACCCTGTTATTTAAATCGTTACACTGATTACATCCGAAGTTTATGCACCGAACCCGACCTCCGCAATGCAGTTGATTGCTCGCTAGCTTATTGTGCGAAGTATTTCCGGGTTCGAGTCCCGGGTAAGGCACACGTGTATTTGTAATTTTTCTTACTAATGTTGCCATGTGTTTCTGGTTTCATCTCTAACTATATAGCTGGCAAGTAGACGCCAAAGCCCGTGTACCAAATAAGCTTCTAAGAACGTTATTAACAATTATTGCACTGGAAAGAAGGCTCATTGGTAGGGGCAGTGACATTTCGCGAAAAGATTTCGAGACAAGATAGAGCCCAAAGCACGGTAGGGTCGTCCAGCTTCTTTGATTGACTAAATAATGTTGTGGCCCGTGTTAACAGTTTTTTGCACGAATCACGAATGTTCAGTGTCGGAGTTACTTAGTCCTGAGTGGCTTGGTCAAAGACAAACACGGCACCAGCAGCCAATGTAGGTATAACAACAGCTGAGGTGTGTGTATATAGTATTGGAGTCTACTGTGTGCTCCGATTTTTACGCGAAAAGTCAGTGGCCCTACTCATTAGATATATCAGAAACTTCCTTTTCTTTCCCAGATAATATAAGTAGCGTGGGTGGCACGCGACGTGTGCTCATCGCAGCGACAGTAACGGATCTTCCTGTTTTAAACGAAGTGTGGTCTCACGTCCTCACGACGACACCACGCACGCACGCACGCCCCACGGCTGTACCCTGAACTCGCGGTCGTCCTCGTCGGTAATCTCTGTAATTAGGTCGCTGGGAAGCGGTGTGTCGCCGGCCTTGACCTTGAAGTCGCGACGGGCGAATGTGTTCGGCGCAGACACCTGCTCGACCGCTTCTGCACCAGCTATCGCGATAATTAGGCGCCGACCCTATCGTCTCGCCTTTAACCCTCCCAGTTACGGACTAATTTACGAGCTCAAGAGTAGCAATCGCTTAATTTATTTTTTCTACTATACCATATTCTTAGAGACCTGAAAAATTCGCGGTTTCATTTCGGGACAAGCTAGAATTCAAAACCTCGTTCGTTTGTATTGCGTATGCTATTGGCCAACCCGTTAGTTTACACCCCATGAACAACTCCGAGGCAATTATATACACACCCTAAAATTCAGACCCAATCACCGTCTCCCGATAATGCCACAAGTAACCAATTAACATTCATATTTGCATGATTTTTACATACGAAAATTGAGTATAGTCTATAGGTCATTGAACACGCGAATTTTTCAGGTCTCTACCTATTATTGTCTGGAGCGTACTTACCGCAACCAGTGGACAACGTGTTGCATGTCAGTCGACGTCAGAATCAACTATTTACGATTGAGAGTCGCAGGAACTACAACAAATCATATTCGTCACAAGGAAGGCACTCAAACCACCGGTCACTCGCTGTTACTTGCTCTGCAAGGTGCCGACCGTAAATATCCTTCGTGCGCAACGTGTCCTCGATGATAGTTATGGGAGCTGAACAGGTTACATTCAGCGCTGGTGCAAGGCACGTGACGGTGCATCGCGCTGTCAGGCTCACGGGTGTGCGTGATGCTCGCCTCTGAAACTCACGACTACGGTTAGCCTTGGAGTACTTGAGGATTCAGAGGTGAAACGGCTGCGTGTGTCGCCAACTCCAGCCCGCAATCACGCCAGCAAAATGGCGTCACTTGCCAGCGGCTTGTTGGAACGCCGTTCGCCAATCGGCGCTTGGTAACATTCACGCCAGCCGGCAGCACAGCCAATAGGAAACCTTCCGCAGCATGCAGTAGCCAATGAGACACGAGGCCCGTTCCCAGAGCATCACACGGCCAATCGGAGGATACCTACGCCCGCGTCAAAGGAGCCACCACGCCATCTGGACTCTGTGTACTAACTATGATAGACTCTGAGACGCGGTCTACTTTGCACTTTGTTCTCCGTCAGCCGGCCGGTAATGAACGTCTTACAGAACAGTAAGCGTGACATGCTGTGTACTAACTATGATAGACTCTGAGACGCGGTCTACTTTGCACTTTGTTCTCCGTCAGCCGGCCGGTAATGAACGTCTTACAGAACAGTAAGCGTGACATGCTGTGTACTAACTATGATAGACTCTGAGACGCGGTCTACTTTGCACTTTGTTCTCCGTCAGCCGGCCGGTAATGAACGTCTTACAGAACAGTAAGCGTGACATGCTGTGTACTAACTATGATAGACTCTGAGACGCGGTCTACTTTGCACTTTGTTCTCCGTCAGCCGGCCGGTAATGAACGTCTTACAGAACAGTAAGCGTGACATGCTGTGTACTAACTATGATAGACTCTGAGACGCGGTCTACTTTGCACTTTGTTCTCCGTCAGCCGGCCGGTAATGAACGTCTTACAGAACAGTAAGCGTGACATGCTGTGTACTAACTATGATAGACTCTGAGACGCGGTCTACTTTGCACTTTGTTCTCCGTCAGCCGGCCGGTAATGAACGTCTTACAGAACAGTAAGCGTGACATGCTGTGTACTAACTATGATAGACTCTGAGACGCGGTCTACTTTGCACTTTGTTCTCCGTCAGCCGGCCGGTAATGAACGTCTTACAGAACAGTAAGCGTGACATGCTGTGTACTAACTATGATAGACTCTGAGACGCGGTCTACTTTGCACTTTGTTCTCCGTCAGCCGGCCGGTAATGAACGTCTTACAGAACAGTAAGCGTGACATGCTGTGTACTAACTATGATAGACTCTGAGACGCGGTCTACTTTGCACTTTGTTCTCCGTCAGCCGGCCGGTAATGAACGTCTTACAGAACAGTAAGCGTGACATGCTGTGTACTAACTATGATAGACTCTGAGACGCGGTCTACTTTGCACTTTGTTCTCCGTCAGCCGGCCGGTAATGAACGTCTTACAGAACAGTAAGCGTGACATGCTGTGTACTAACTATGATAGACTCTGAGACGCGGTCTACTTTGCACTTTGTTCTCCGTCAGCCGGCCGGTAATGAACGTCTTACAGAACAGTAAGCGTGACATGCTGTGTACTAACTATGATAGACTCTGAGACGCGGTCTACTTTGCACTTTGTTCTCCGTCAGCCGGCCGGTAATGAACGTCTTACAGAACAGTAAGCGTGACATGCTGTGTACTAACTATGATAGACTCTGAGACGCGGTCTACTTTGCACTTTGTTCTCCGTCAGCCGGCCGGTAATGAACGTCTTACAGAACAGTAAGCGTGGCATGCTGTGTACTAACTATGATAGACTCTGAGACGCGGTCTACTTTGCACTTTGTTCTCCGTCAGCCGGCCGGTAATGAACGTCTTACAGAACAGTAAGCGTGGCATGCTGTGTACTAACTATGATAGACTCTGAGACGCGGTCTACTTTGCACTTTGTTCTCCGTCAGCCGGCCGGTAATGAACGTCTTACAGAACAGTAAGCGTGGCATGCTGTGTACTAACTATGATAGACTCTGAGACGCGGTCTACTTTGCACTTTGTTCTCCGTCAGCCGGCCGGTAATGAACGTCTTACAGAACAGTAAGCGTGGCATGCTGTGTACTAACTATGATAGACTCTGAGACGCGGTCTACTTTGCACTTTGTTCTCCGTCAGCCGGCCGGTAATGAACGTCTTACAGAACAGTAAGCGTGGCATGCTGTGTACTGACTATGATAGACTCTGAGACGCGGTCTACTTTGCACTTTGTTCTCCGTCAGCCGGCCGGTAATGAACGTCTTACAGAACAGTAAGCGTGGCATGCTGTGTACTAACTATGATAGACTCTGAGACGCGGTCTACTTTGCACTTTGTTCTCCGTCAGCCGGCCGGTAATGAACGTCTTACAGAACAGTAAGCGTGGCATGCTGTGTACTGAGGATCAGCAGGCGGTTAGTGAGCGGAAACACGCGGACCAACAGAAATGTTGTTTCCGCATTGGTGGATATAAGACCTGCACTGGATGTCACGTAAGTGTGTGCGGACCTCGCAAAGTTAAGCAACCACCCCGGATAATCACGTGGAGTAATTAAAAAAAGAAAAAAATCGAACCCGGGTCCTCTCGAATGTGAGTTCAGTGCATTACCGCTACACATCATCTCTCGATTTCAACTAACAATCAATCAACTTTATCAACACTAAGCTATATAATATGGTCGGGAAATCATAAAAAGCATTGACTTCTACTTAGGATAATCAGCATTTTTTGTCTGTTAACGGTATAGTGTACACTTTTGGAACCAACCTTTGTAAACATCCAGGTCCCGTATCTACAAGTATGTTACAGCAGTGCGCATTGGCACGCGGGTTCCTAGTTAAGTAGGAAGTGCATTAGTAAATTCAGTTATTGACACCTGTCGTATTCCAATGTTTCCGTCTACGGTCACTGAAGCTAATGTTGTTTTATACACATTATAGTTATAAATGCATATTAGTAACAAAGTAACATTTAAAACAATTGTACAACCTCGCTAGGACGATGCTCCACGTTAAAATAACAAAAGTATGGTTGTAATGGCTGTATATATACTCGTATTTATGTCAAATTACACATGTCTATGTATAAAATTATTTACACTTAAGTGTACTAATTTAATTACTTGAAAATTACTTTCTATTTATGAAATTAATTTTGATGTGTTGGACTGTTTTTGTAAAATCCTTTCAGACACTACCGAAGCAATAATATTATGGCATTGCCAGTTTTGTCTTCAAGGACAAATACATTTTCGTAGTAGAAAACTTACGGCAACACACTACTTCAGCACCAAAAGTGTTAAAACTCTTAAAACACTCATTCACTGGGTGCACCATCGTGAACGTATTGCACAACGGCTTTTGTGACTGGCACTGCACTCATCACGGAATCATAATCCAATCACAGAGTAAATAAATACACATACATGAAATGACGTCGCGTCCCTTTTGATATGGGCGTGCTCATTCTTTGATTGGTTTGCGAGGGTCTGGGAAAAGTCCTCTTGTGTGATTGGCTATCGCGTGTTCCGAAATGTACCCTATTTGCTGGGCCACTGACTAACACACAAGTTGCCGGGCGCTGATTGGCGCACGGCGTTCCGACATGTTCCAGGCTAGTGACGCCATTTTCCTGGCCAGTGAGGCTGGAGTTCACGGAATAACTGGGCGTTTCACTTCTTATTTCCCTACGTGATCTGGTTAACGTAAGTACAGCTCACATCAAAATATTTCAGGGTGTGCAACACCTCGAACTCGCCGTTCATTAGGCAGAAGAAACGTTTTATTTTAGCTGTGTTACCAGCCAAACTGGAAGGGTGCATATACAAGTGAAGCTTTATACGTCGGTTACGACGAAGAAAATCGACAGCGATAACGAACGACGCTGATGTAAAATTAACAATATGCTAAGTTACTGGAAGTAATAAGAATTTGGTCTAAAACCGAAAATTAGGAAAGGAGGAAACGGAAGTGGCAAAAAGTGACAGACATTGAGAGGATAGTAGCAGAACAAAGTCTCAGTCGTGAAAAATACTCTTTTTCCATTCCTCTCTTCCTCGTAGGGATGACGAGTTCAGCAGAAGAACCAGTACTACTCTGCTTCGCGAGTTTACGGCAGCGGCGATCATCAGCTCATTTACAGACTCGAACACTAACTTACTAATACATTCACGCGTTGAGTTAGGAGTTATGTGCTGCAAACACGTCAAATTCTGGTCTGAACCGTACTTTTGTTAACACAGTTCTCGCTTGATTTGTGCCAAATTGACTGCGCTAGTGGACCATCGATGTTGACTGCAACCATTTAGAGACCTAATACACGCAGGGAAACGTTGAAAAATCGGATAACTCGCGCTTTACGAACTGACTGTATTTGGCACCGGTTCCTTAATGTTTACAGTTTTAGAAAAAAAAAAATAGTTTCAAAACGTTTAAATCTGCAAATTTCAAATGTTGACCAAAAATGTAACCAATTGTGGTTCATATAAACCAACTGTTTAGAATTAACTATACATATATATAGATTGGAATTCTCTTGGGGAAAAAAATCACAGCTGTTGCCAACCGGACAACGAACGCACGACAGTGGATCGTGCCTGCAAAGGATTATAAAGATATTTATGCTCTCTGGAGAGTCAGAGAAATTTCCGGGGAATATTTTACCCGCGAAGGTAACCACTCGATCCGCTACCAGTTTGGCGGCTTTTCTCTTCGACTCGTGTGCATGCCTCGTCATGGACGAGTTCTCTGTCGCCGCAGGTGTGCAAATAACCTCTTCCTTACCTTCGGAAGGGGCCGCGGTAGCTGAGCGGTTAGCCGGTTCGCATCCCACCAAGGCTAACTAGGTTCAATCCCCGGCCGGACCACCGGACGATGCCACTGGTCGGCGGGTTTTCTCGGGGGTATTCCGTTTCTCCGCCCTTGCATTCCGGCGCTGCTCCATACTCACCTCGCTTCACCCTCATCGGCTCTCAAGACCTCGATGTTAANTCCGCCCTTGCATTCCGGCGCTGCTCCATACTCACCTCGCTTCACCCTCATCGGCTCTCAAGACCTCGATGTTAATAGCTGCCCAAATCTCTCCACTCCACTACGTAACTTTTATGTACCCAGGACGTATCGTTGGAAAATTGCAAATATATTCTGTGACAATATACACTTCAAAACACTGTTGCGGTGTACTTCCGTCATGATTGGTTGACGCATTAACGACGCCGCCTTGCTTGTGTTTAGATGAATCGCAATCTTTCAGTTTGAGAGTGTCGGAATTTCCACTGAACCCGAAAAAGGGAAACACCTTCACTCATGTACAACGAGCAAAAATCAACGGGAAAGTCAGACGTACACACAAAACATTGAAAGACAGAAATTAGGAAAGTTTTCCCAGCATATTTCACCGTTAGAGACACTTGATTATCGCGAAAAATGTACGCGTAAGCTAGTCACCAGTATCTTATATGCATACTTGCTGTCTTCCTTTGTTCGCTGGCCACGTGTATAAGCGATAATACATTTTATTACACGACTAAGCTAATATGAATATAGTTGCTCCGATGCTGGATGTCTGTGATTACAGGGCAGGCAGCTAGAATGCGTTACAATTAAAACTAAACTAAATTATCAGGAATGTAAGTATGAGCGAACCTTATTGAAATACCGCTGGCCTCGAAATCTTTCCGCGAAACTCAGGAGCCCTTATCACCGCCTTTAATCTCGAAAGAAACCCGGAGTTATAAATGTTTGAACTATATACACCCACAGAAAGAGCCCGCGGTGTTAAGCGACACTTCACGCGAGGGAAGTAACGGAGTGTAAATTCGCTTTTATTGATACTGAGAACATATTGCTCCAGGTTTACTGCCTTATCAGAGCTGACTTGAGACGGCTGCTTCAAAGGCGTCTGTTACATCGAAATAACCAGCAAGTAAGCGCACTGTGGTCAGAGAATTCTCGAGTTCGGTGACCTGTCGGCTACAGTTCGTGACTACACTTCGGCTCTCAATACCTTGCTGTTAAGAGCCGCACAAATCTCCTCACTCACTCACCCACTCATGGTCACACTGAGAAACGATTTTAAACTCAACACGATTTAATACATTTCTGTATTCCTTTTATGAATTTATAAATGGTTAGCTTCCTGGGCATGTTTGAGAAAGAGCGATCCCATTACAAAAAATGAATAACTTACGACAAATCTGAAATCTGGTCTTCGAAAATCATTTCTCAAAATTCTCCATTCTCCTTCTACAGTAAACTTTTTCATGTATAACGACGCTAAACCTTGTGTTGTTTCTGGAATTTTTTACTAGATTTTCGATTCTGCCTCAATAATGAATATTAGAAAGTAGAGTATATGTGAATCTGTAAGCCCCTTTTTTTTCAGTTAGAAATTTTTTGGAAATATATTCTTTCGATGTCTCTTGAATTACAAATCTTTATCCACTAAACTTCAGCGTTCTAATATCTCGTATATGTAGAGATATGTAGAATTGGTGTGTCGATCTGGCGATAAATTAAGTTCAATTTTTTTTATGCACTCGCTTAACTTCCGCCATTGACCAGAAATTAATTTGGCCCTCATCCAAGGACCGTGAAAAAATTTTAAACTGCGGAGTGACCAACCATACCTTTTTAAACGTGGCCAAATAGTAAAATTATTTGTTGCAGACAACGAAATCATAGACTGTGCTCAGTACAAGTAGGCGAAGTTTATCCTACTGTTAATATTGACGTGGAATTCGCTAGTCGCTAGTTATCTTCCATTCGATTTCATTAGGATACACTAGCTCACAGATATACAAGATTGCAGATTTTATTTGGTTAACGACTGCGCGTTTTCCAGATAAAAAAACCCTTACTTTACTGGAACAATCAGAACCGTGCTACTCTAGTGATGGATGTAAGTGGTTCGCTGGCAGACACCTTAAACAATCCGACCACGAAAGTGGAGCACTGAGGAAATGTTCTTAGATATCACTTGTCATATATCTATTTTTTTTCTCGTGGAAATATGTGTAGCTAATTTTAAAGGCATCGCCTGACAATTTCACCTGAGCCAAGGGAAACATTTTGACAAGGGGTGATTCGGAGGATTATTGGGAGGGGCGAGGGGAGTGTAGTAGAAGATGACGGGACATGACCGGGGCGGTCGGTGCAGCGGTTCCCGAGGCCGGCAAAGAAGTTCAAGGGAGTATTTCTGTCCTCGCACCTCCACCCACACGATCTTCCTCTGGATTAATTTCAGAGGGAAAACTCGTCCTATTTTTGATTGCCGTTTGTGTACTAGCATATGCCTATACGGAGGAATACCTGCCTCTAATACATTAAAAAGACAAAAAAATACTTTTTTTACTGGTCGTTGATAAAAGACAAATACAGCTGATCGTCTCAGTATACAAAACTGAATTGTTATAATTTTTTTTTCGATGATTCACCTATTTTAACTTTAAAATGTTCCAAGAATTTTCCCTCGATAACTTTTTTTTTTAACTTGTCGATATCGGCATTAAACGCACGTATATTTTAATAAAGGCTGTTCACGATAAAGTGAGAACTTTTGAAATCAACCATAAAAAAGTCACTCACTGCTCCTGCCTGTATATATTTTAACGGGCGAATTAAGTGACATGCGCCCAGTAAAGTCGGCAACGAAGGATGGAAATTAGTTCCACATCTTAATGTCGAATAAAAAGTGATAGGTAACCATTTGTGATAACTGAAATTATTTCTTTCACTTTATGTTTTTTTTAATGCATCTAATTGTAGAAATAAGCAGATTTGAAAAATATTTACTTTTCTAATATTTTCACAGTTTCACTCGACCGACGCATGAATAAAGTTACGAGTCCCATGGAAATGTTAATTTTACATGAAGCGGAAGAAGACACGAAGCGATACAAATAGATCTTAAGCAGGGCTTTCAAAAGTGCTCATTTTACCGTGAAGAGCATATTGTTGACTGTATAAAAACGGCAACTGTTAAAATTCTCAATTTCGCGGTACATTTTGGTACCAGGCTAGGAAAACAACAGTGTTCCTCATTTTTAACACCGAGGGGCCGTGGTGATGTATTGGCTAGAGCACTCACCTCCAAACAAAGCGAGCCGCGTTCGATTCCCGGCGGGGACAGTTGTGGATATTCACACGTGGGAAACATGACGGGTGATGCCTCTGGTCGGTGGGTTTTCTCGGGGATCTCCCGTTTTCTACGCCCTTGCATTCAAGTGATACTTCATATTCCCCTAGCTTCGCCCTCATCGGCTCTCAAGACTTGGTTGTTAAGAGCCTCCCAAACCTCTTCACTCCACTGCACTCGTTCACAGCGAATTCTCAGAGTTCCGCATGGCTTGTAACGTAATACGTTTTTGGGAGTCGACGAGTCAATCCTTTTGTGTGCATGCTATCGTAATTTCGCCAAAAATGAATTGAGTAATAGTTCATTGAAAGATTCACTACTTAATTACATATGGAACTCTGTGGAGAATTGAGGCAGTGTGAAACAGGCTTCGCAGAAGACATCCACGAATGTTGCTCGAGTGACAGCTTTGCTCNTGTGGAGAATTGAGGCAGTGTGAAACAGGCTTCGCAGAAGACATCCACGAATGTTGCTCGAGTGACAGCTTTGCTATGGCTTGACGGAACTTTACAACGGACGCGCTCAATACGTCTTTTTAGCCCTGCTGTCACGCATGGCTGATCAGCTATCGCCCCTCGGGAACATACAAGACGATGACAAAAGGATTCCGACGTGACAGTGATGGGGGTCGTGACTCATTTAGAATTACGATTGTCCAGACATGGCGGAAAAGAAAGAAGACAAGTGTATCTCGGACTTCTGAAGTGTGCGTGCCCGATAACTATCGCTCAGTTGCAATAAAATGTCACGTACCTGGAGNTGTGGAGAATTGAGGCAGTGTGAAACAGGCTTCGCAGAAGACATCCACGAATGTTGCTCGAGTGACAGCTTTGCTCTGGCTTGACGGAAATTTACAACGGACGCGCTCAATACGTCTTTTTAGCCCTGTTGTCACGCATGGCTGATCAGCTATCGCCCCTCGGGAACATACAAGACGATGACAAAAGGATTCCGACGTGACAGTGATGGGGGTCGTGACTCATTTAGAATTACGATTGTCCAGACATGGCCGAAAAGAAAGAAGACTAGTGTATCTCGGACTTCTGAAGTGTGCGTGCCCGATAACTATCGCTCAGTTGCAATAAAATGTCACGTACCTGGAGNAGTGTATCTCGGACTTCTGAAGTGTGCGTGCCCGATAACTATCGCTCAGTTGCAATAAAATGTCACGTACCTGGAGGCGAAGGATAATTAGCAGATGAGGCAGGGGATTGTAGGTCTCTACTTCCGCTGATAAGAAGATATCGATGAAAGAATACTGATTATTTTTTAAATATGTTCATATATAGCAGCGGCTAAGCTAAAAAATAAAAAAATAAATTGTTTAAGTGTACACACACCCGCGCGCGCAAAAAAAAAAAAAAAAAAAAAAGAAATCAGTCACGCTTCAGCTGATACTTCTCACGTCCTTCAAATCCGCAAGATAAAACACTATCGCAGTGAACAGGAAGCTGCTGATAACATCTTTAATCAATTACCAGCGAGCGCGAAACATTTAAATAATTTTTGACTGTTAGCGAGTAAGTGATTAAGCGAGAAAGCGAGTAAACGAGTGTAGCTCGGAGCACGCCAGTAGTGACGTAATAGCATTTTTGAACTCGGGATCACAAAACTCGCACGGGCATAGTTTCAGAGTTTCCCTGGCGTTTATGAGGCTTTTATAGGGACATGCCAGTTCATTACGAAATTCGCGAAGAGAAAAAGTTTCTTAATTACTCGAATTAAGTTTGAAAGGTCATTTGTCTGAGATATAATCAAATCGGCACTTTATGGGCTACAGTCTAGTTATAATGAATTTTGTACAATACTGCAGGTTGCGTCAGAACTAGGAAGTTGTACTACTGTTGTGGTAATATATATTATTGACAGGATCTTGTAAAATCATTGCAGCTGACCAACAATAATTTTCCAACATAAAATGCTTTTGCTATACCTAGAGGCAGTGATATTAAGCGAAAATATTTCGAGACAAAATACAGTTCAAAGCATTGTAGGGTCGTCCAGCTTCTTTGAAAGGCCAAAACGTGTTCCGGTCCATGTTAACTGTTTGCGCACGAATCACGAAGGCTTAATGTCGGAGTTGCGTGTTTCTGAGCGGCTGGGTCCAATGCAGACATGGCACCAGCAGCCAGTGCAAGTATGAAACAGCAGAGGTTTACATAATATTGAAGCATATTGTGTGCTCCGATTTTTACGAAAAAAGTCACTGGCCCTAGTGCAGATAAAAAAGCACGATTGACTGTAAATACTTTTAGAGAATAAAATAATTTTGACTGGGGCAAAATCAACTCGACACCCCAGTGGCTGATGACAAGCAAAAAATGAACACTGTAGAACATAGTAAGAGTGTCTCAATGTCTGAACGATGAATCTATATTAGTACGAGTGTTTTTCTCAAGGCCTAATAAGTTTTCAAATCATCGTAGCTCGAGCGTAGTCCTCAAAGTGTTAACTCGTTCAAACACTGTGTTCCACGAATGTTAATATGTTGTACGCGAAGGATGTTTATGGCCAGTACTGAACACAGCGAGGAATCTGTACCCAATATTTCGACGGGCAATCTGATGAGTGAACTTTATCACACCTCTAGTTTATGAAATGCTCCAACCTAGGCGAACCGGGTTCGATTCCTGGCGGGGTTGCTCTCTGATTTTCACATTTGGGAATCGTGGTGGCCAATGCCCCTAGTCGGCGAGTTTTCTCGGGGATCTGCCGTTTTCCCCGCCATTTCATTCCGGCACTGCTCCATACTCCCCTCGCTTCGCCCTTATCTGCTCTCGAGGCCTCGATGTTAAGAGCCGCCCAAATATCTCCACTACCAACGTCCTTGAGAAAGCAGCACTTTGTTCCCTGAGTACAAAAAGTGCACTAGACATAGGTGCAGTGCACATCAAAATGTTACACGATTGCACCACATCGGCTCAGAACTTAGTGCGTGACTGAACGAGTGAAATGAATCAGCAAGTTTACAAGGTCTCAACTCGTTCATGTCGGCCCTACACAAAGGCGTGAACTATGTGAGGATGATGACTATGCACAGAGGCAGGTCGTGGTTTTATTCTAATTGGTTAGGGATTGCGAGGGTTCATACAATTGTCCTGCAACATAATTCACAACTACAGTGTAACCATATATATAGCTTTTTTTTAGGGACGCATGTTTTTCGCAAAAATACTTCACCGCTAGTTTTGTTTCAAAACACTTTATCTCAGCTCTATTTTCGTGACTGGATGACTTTTGTGTTACGTTTTCCATGTGTGCACGCGAATCACGGACGTTCAGTATCAACGCGTCTGAACTCTGGCCTGTTCAGACGAGGAAACGTCTTCTTACAAAAATGCGGGTAAATAATAAATTAATGAAGAGCTACTCGTGTGCACGTAGGTTGGTGAAATCTAGCCTGCGTGGTGGAATCGTGTTCACGGAAATGAGGTGGGCCCTGCCCATATGAAGCTGGCCACGATGTAACACACGATTTCCCGAATGCGGTTAAGGTATTATTCAGCATGATCTAACACGCTCGGTTTTTTGATAATGTGTACATAGGCGTTCTCTACCACACTCAGGACCAACCAGTTATCTGGGACAGATTGCGTATCTTAACCATTTAAGTCACATATAAATACAGACTTGCGAAATTCACGTTATTATTTGGTAACATGCTAGACTTCAATGACTTACACTTCTTACCTGAGCGTAATTCGGGAATAAATTGGCTACTGAAAACCCCACGGCATCATTTACCTGTGGTGCGACCTCACTGTTGATTGGTTGCTCAACCGTTCAGCCTTAGTCGATTGGCTAAAAGCGTCNTCATTTACCTGTGGTGCGACCTCACTGTTGATTGGTTGCTCAACCGTTCAGCCTTAGTCGATTGGCTAAAAGCGTCCCTGGGTTGCGCAACACAAGTTGTCGACCGATGGCAGCATTCGAACGATCATACGTCTTGGAGTTTAGCCCACAGCCAGAAAATAACGCGAATTTTCCACGTCTCTACACATAAATATTAAATATTTGGCGTTGCAAGTAACAAATAATTTGTTAGTAACTATACTACTATCAGTAAAAAATCTTAGTCTTGTATCAGAATCAATAAAAACGTGTTTGTGATTGATATTATTCGTAGCAGGTCTTTACGAGACAACGGAGTAAATTTTCAACAAGGAATGGCGTTTCTGATACGCCAAGGAGTTTCCTTACTGGACATTTTTTCTGCCGTCATTGAAGCAGTTCCCTATAAAACGTCCCATATGCATTACATTTTTTAACTAACTGTCGAGATTCAAACCACGGCATAAACGGATTAATAATATAAACACTAAATCCTTGCAGCAAAATGTTCGGAAATGTCATTTGGTATATTTANACGGCATAAACGGATTAATAATATAAACACTAAATCCTTGCAGCAAAATGTTCGGAAATGTCATTTGGTATATTTTACTTTAAAATGAAGTTATCAAAACTGCGCCGGGAGTCCGCAACTTCAACTACCTGCGTGCACAACAACTTGCATATCACAAAGGCGAACGGAACTGACGCGCTATGTGGAGAGCGCCTGCACAAAGGACGCCACAAACTCGACGNTATGAAACAGCAGAGGTTTACATAATATTGAAGCATATTGTGTGCTCCGATTTTTACGAAAAAAGTCACTGGCCCCTTTTAGAGAATAAAATAATTTTGACTGGGGCAAAATAAACTCGACACCCCAGTGGCTGATGACAAGCAAAAAATGAACACTGTAGAACATAGTAAGAGTGTCTCAATGTCTGAACGATGAATCTATATTAGTACGAGTGTTTTTCTCAAGGCCTAATAAGTTTTCAAATCATCGTAGCTCGAGCGTAGTCCTCAAAGTGTTAACTCGTTCAAACACTGTGTTCCACGCATGTTAATATGTTGTACGCGAAGGATGTTTATGGCCAGTACTGAACACAGCGAGGAATCTGTACCCAATATTTCGACGGGCAATCTGATGAGTGAACTTTATCACACCTCTAGTTTATGAAATGCTCCAACCTAGGCGAACCGGGTTCGATTCCTGGCGGGGTTGCTCTCTGATTTTCACATTTGGGAATCGTGGTGGCCAATGCCCCTAGTCGGCGAGTTTTCTCGGGGATCTGCCGTTTTCCCCGCCATTTCATTCCGGCACTGCTCCATACTCCCCTCGCTTCGCCCTTATCTGCTCTCGAGGCCTCGATGTTAAGAGCCGCCCAAATATCTCCACTACCAACGTCTTTGAGAAAGCAGCACTTTGTTCCCTGAGTACAAAAAGTGCACTAGACATAGGTGCAGTGCACATCAAAATGTTACACGATTGCACCACATCGGCTCAGAACTTAGTGCGTGACTGAACGAGTGAAATGAATCAGCAAGTTTACAAGGTCTCAACTAATTCATGTTGGCCCTACACAAAGGCGTGAACTATGTGCGGATGACGACTTTGCACAGATGCCGATCGTGGTTTTATTCTAATTGATTAGGGATTGCGGGGGTTAATAAAATTGTCCTGCAACAGCATTCACAACTCCAGTGTAACCATCTGTGTAGTTTTTTTTAGGGACGCCTGTTTTTCGCAAAAATACTTCACCGCTAGTTTCGNACGCCTGTTTTTCGCAAAAATACTTCACCGCTAGTTTTGTTTCAAAACACTTTATCTCAGCTCTATTTTCGTGACTGGATGACTTTTGTGTTACGTTTTCCATGTGTGCACGCGAATCACGGACGTTCAGTTCAACGCGTCTGAACTCTGGCCTGTTCAGACGAGGAAACGCCTTCTTACAAAAATGCGGGTAAATAATAAATTAATGAAGAGCTACTCGTGTGCACGTAGGTTGGTGAAATCTAGCCTGCGTGGTGGAATCGTGTTCACGGAAATGAGGTGGGCCCTGCCCATATGAAGCTGGCCACGATGTAACACACGATTTCCCGAATGCGGTTAAGGTATTCTTCAGAATGATCTAACACGCTCGGTTTTTGATAATGTGTACAGAGGCGTTCTCTACCACACTCAGGACCAACCAGTTATCTGGGCCAGATTGCGTATCTCAACCATTTAAGTCACATATAAATACAGACTTGCGAAATTCACGGTATTATTTGGTAACATGCTAGACTTCAATGACTTACACTTCTTACCTGAGCGTAATTCGGGAATAAATTGGCTACTGAAAACCCCACGGCGTCATTTACCTGTGGTGCGACCTCACTGTTGATTGGTTGCTCAACCGTTCAGCCTTAGTCGATTGGCTAAAAGCGTCCCTGGGTTGCGCAACACAAGTTGTCGACCGATGGCAGCATTCGAACGATCATACGTCTTGGAGTTTAGCCCACAGCCAGAAAATAACGCGAATTTTCCACGTCTCTACACATAAATATTAAATATTTGGCGTTGCAAGTAACAAATAATTTGTTAGTAACTATACTACTATCAGTAAAAAATCTTAGTCTTGTATCAGAATCAATAAAAACGTGTTTGTGATTGATATTATTCGTAGCAGGTCTTTACGAGACAACGGAGTAAATTTTCAACAAGGAATGGCGTTTCTGATACGCCAAGGAGTTTCCTTACTGGACATTTTTTCTGCCGTCATTGAAGCAGTTCCCTATAAAACGTCCCATATGCATTACATTTTTTAACTAACTGTCGAGATTCAAACCACGGCATAAACGGATTAATAATATAAACACTAAATCCTTGCAGCAAAATGTTCGGAAATGTCATTTGGTATATTTAACTTTAAAATGAAGTTATCAAAACTGCGCCGGGAGTCCGCAACTTCAACTACCTGCGTGCACAACAAGTTGCATATCACAAAGGCGAACGGAACTGACGCGCTATGTGGAGAGCGCCTGCACAAAGGACGCCACAAACTCGACGGAGCACATGGGCGCGGCTAGTGGTTCGTTGTTTGTACAGGTGTGTCAAACTTCATTAACAATCTGAGATTAGCGATTAAGTAGTAAAGGCTGCAGAAGTGATTGCATTTTATTTCCAACAACACACAANTGCAGAAGTGATTGCAACAGCAGTAATGACGATGAAGGGTATGCGCGTATTTTCACGGTGGTCAATGTTCAGGCGGTCGTCGCATGGCGGGTCAGTTCCGTTCGCCTTCGTGTTATGCAACTTGTTGTGCACGCAGTACGTGAAGTTGCGGACTCCCGGCGCTGGTTTGCTAACTTCAATTTCAACAAAAAAATACTGGAAGGATTTTCCGAACATTTTACTACTAAGATTTATTTTTTACACCATCCCATAAATGCTGTGGTTTGAATCTCGACGTGCAGTTTGTAAACGTTTTGTATAGGGCGTTATGTCTGAAAGTGTTTACACGTTCGGACACGCATTTATTAGTGAGCTCAAATGTTGCGGTCGAGTGATATTTTGGCGTGTGCTTCTTTCAAACCAATGAACAACGTGCCGCGTGCCTGGTGGCATGATCTCTAGCTACTTATGAGCGAGGAGCGTGGAAACTCAACAACACAGATAAACTCACAAACAAGCAAGACAGTCAGAGCACTGGACAGTGATTCCTTGCCGTGCACAGGTAGCGGGCATGAGGACACTTATCGCACAGCATGTCAACAAACGTCACTGGACGAGTGAAGTGATACCGCTGCTTACAGTAGCGTCACTGTAATTAAGACCTGGAAAAATGTGTCACCGCCATATTACATCTCACAAGGAAGGAACACTGTAAAGAAATTTCTTTTAAACTTCCTAAACTGTAATAAAGGTTTTTTAACTATACATGGGATGGAAATAACACCCGAGGACACCTGATTTTANTAAACTTCCTAAACTGTAATAAAGGTTTTTTAACTATACATGGGATGGAAATAACACCCGAGGACACCTGATTTTAGCGAAGAAATTCCACGGCTAGTTGTACTGCAAAACACGTTTGCTCAGAATCGATCTCGTGGTTGGATGATCTGAACTGTCATGCGTCTTAACGCGCCTGACAGCGAATCACGGACGTTCAGTTTCGGAGTTACTTCATTATGACTGGTCCAGTCAAGTAGAAACTGTCGTCTCACACAGGCTCGGGGCCAATAGCCAATGGAAATGTGCAAGTGCGAACGTAGGACGTTGAAGTATATCTAGCCTTCTCGTAAATATTTTTAAGGAAAATAGGTGACACTTACATACCACGTTATTAGGATGTACAAATAGAAATGTGGAACGTCGATAGTATACTAAATTGGGAACTTTCATATGTACGCATATAACTCTTCTATGAGCATAATGCAGGAAAGCTACCGTGGATGTATGGGAAAAAACCTTTACCACTAGCGCTTCCTTACTACACGCATACGCTGGTATGATAAATATGCGAATAATTTCTTAGAGCATAGCACTGGGCGACGGAGGCGAGTAGATTGGGATGACTTCTCTGGAGATGCGCATCACTCGACGGGACGAGCCGCTTGGTGCGTTATTCCGTCTCTTTCTCACCCAGTGCGTGGGGGTGGGTCAGGCACGATGCCGCGGAACTCTGCAGTACCCAACACGTGCCTTGAACACGACGTTGAAGAAGTAGGACAAGGGCGCGTGCAGACTCGCTTGTTCGCCGGTGACACGCCTCGGGGGAGTTTTCGGGCCTGCGAATGCCGCGTGCGAAAGCGAGATACGAGGACTTGTTTCGGAACTGGGGCAACGTTCGTTATTGAGGTGTCATTATCACTACCATTCTGGAAAATATTTTTTGCGCAAATACCGTTACACCAGAGAACTAAGCACATTTACGAAAATAAAATTACTGCGAATTTCAAGCTCCTTCGGTGAGATTTGCGAAGTGGTTTTGATTTATTCACAGCAACGTCACAGAAAATATACTTCTCAAATTTATTACTGTTTGTGTAATTATTTTTTGAGAGTGTTCACTTATTGTACTATAGTATTCGTAACAAAACANTAAACTTCCTAAACTGTAATAAAGGTTTTTTAACTATACATGGGATGGAAATAACACCCGAGGACACCTGATTTTTGCGAAGAAATTCCACGGCTAGTTGTACTGCAAAACACGTTTGCTCAGAATCGATCTCGTGGTTGGATGATCTGAACTGTCATGCGTCTTAACGCGCCTGGCAGCGAATCACGGACGTTCAGTGTCGGAGTTACTTCATTATGACTGGTCCAGTCAAGTAGAAACTGTCGTCTCACACAGGCTCGGGGCCAATAGCCAATGGAAATGTGCAAGTGCGAACGTAGGACGTTGAAGTATATCTAGCCTTCTCGTAAATATTTTTAAGGAAAATAGGTGACACTTACATACCACGTTATTAGGATGTACAAATAGAAATGTGGAACGTCGCTAGTATACAAAATTGGGAACTTTCATATGTACGCATATGACTGTTTTATGAGTACAATGCAGGAAAGCTACCGTGAATTTATGGAAATAAAGCTTTAACACTAGCATTTCCTCACTACATGCATACGCTGATATGATAAATATGCGAATGATTTCTTAGAGCATAGTACTGGGCGAAAGAGGCGACGAGTAGATTGGGAGGACTTCTCTGGAGATGCGCATCACTCGACGGGACGAGCGGCTTGGTGCGTTATTCCGTCTCTTTCTCACCCAGTGCGTGGGGGTGGGTCATGCACGATGCCGTGGAACTCTGCAGTACCCAACCCGTTCCTGGGATACGACGTTGAAGAAGTAGGACAAGGGCGCGTGCAGACTCGCTTGTTCGCCGGTGACACGCCTCGGGGGGGTTTTCGGGCCTGCGAATGCCGCGTGCGAAAGCGAGATACGAGGACTTGTTTCGGAACTGGGGCAACGTTCGTTATTGAGGTGTCATTATCACTACCATTCTGGAAAATATTTGCGCAAATACCGTTACACCAGAGAACTAAGCACATTTACGAAAATAAAATNGCGCAAATACCGTTACACCAGAGAACTAAGCACATTTACGAAAATAAAATTACTGCGAATTTCAAGCTCCTTCGGTGAGATTTGCGAAGTGGTTTTGATTTATTCACAGCAACGTCACAGAAAATATACTACTCAAATTTATTACTGTTTGTGTAATTATTTTTTGAGAGTGTTCACTTATTGTACTATAGTATTCGTAACAAAACANCTCAAATTTATTACTGTTTGTGTAATTATTTTTTGAGAGTGTTCACTTATTGTACTATAGTATTCGTAACAAAACAATGCATTAATTCTTTATAGAAAATATTAAAAACTATGCATTACCCCATTATCATAAGCTTCTTATATTAATTATTTCTGTGTGAGATATAGGAAGGAATTTGGAATGAATGATAGGAGTAGAATACACAAGACCGACAAAAGTATATTATTACATTTGAGCTCAAATTACGAAGTTAGTTGTTAAATAAAATATACGAAATCAGTAGTTATTAAGTGTTTATTTTTTCGCATGACCGATTTCCCCCTCCAAAATGTATTGCCAAATGTATTTGCACGTATTCCAACCTAACAGTTTGTAACTCTCCTCATAATACGATGACATGGTTCCAAACTTTGCAATTGGCTCGCCAAAACCGATTTCGTAATATCCGTTCAGTAAACATGCATTCGAGAATATTTCAAGAATAAACCATAATTTCGAGTCGAAAGGGGGCTGGGAAAAGTATATATTTTACAAATGTAGCATGAAAAGGCCAATTCATGGGTTCTACCTATTTGTACAACTGTACGTTTGGTAAAATAACGAAGTTATTTAAATAAGCCAGATACATGCAAAAATCGCTGTTAATACATAGGTAAAAACTGCATCCCCTTTAAAGGCGTAGCCATTGTGGTAAAGTAGTTTTATCGGCGTACTCACGCTTACACAGCAGTCCCGTTGTTCATTGGCTGGTTGTAGATGTCAAATTACACCCGCTGGTCAGGAAACCCTTGTTGAATATTCGTAGGGACACATGATTTTTTTTTTTTTTTCGTGAGAAGATGTATTAGTATTTGACTGGCCATTAAAAATCAGTTTACTTCGTTACTGAAAGTTTGCGGTTCGCGGACACACGCATAACGTGCGTAGCACTTAAAAATAATCCAATAGTGAAAACATACATGAGCTTAATTGTTTTGAAATACAACTAGACAAGAAATCTTTTCGGGAAAATTGAGTGTCCCTAAATATTGACACTTCACCGTCAAAACTTGTATTAATGACTCGAAGTTCCTTCAAAACGTACCAGACCTACCGTCAGTCAGGGGTAAAAGTCAAAAGAACGAACTGAAAGGTAAAGAGAGCACTTTTGATTTCAATCTTTGAAAAAAAAAAANGTCAGGGGTAAAAGTCAAAAGAACGAACTGAAAGGTAAAGAGAGCACTTTTGATTTCAATCTTTGAAAAAAAAAAAATCGCTGCTCAACCGCATATACGCCGCCGTACACAATGCCATACAGGCTTCCGGTGAAGTTCCAAGTCTTGAAGTTGTGATGCAAGTGAAATNATATACGCCGCCGTACACAATGCCATACAGGCTTCCGGTGAAGTTCCAAGTCTTGAAGTTGTGATGCAAGTGAAATTTTTGTATTTTTGGCAAATCAGATTGGTGTTTTGCTGCTTTGTACACATTGGAGTGTGAAAATGAATGCGAGTAACACGTTTTGGTTCCCAATAATTTTACGTTTTCTCCTGACTGACGTACGAATAAATTGATGAGACCCATGGCAATGTAAATTTTACACAAGGCAGAAGGATACTGAATGAAAAGAAAAAGTAGATATTAAGCAGGATCATCAAACGTGCTCAATTAATCGTGAACAGACTATAACTTTGCGAATTTTTTTCAGGTCCCGAGCTTTCACTCGCGAAATTCGCCNTGCTCAATTAATCGTGAACAGACTATAACTTTGCGAATTTTTTTCAGGTCCCGAGCTTTCACTCGCGAAATTCGCTGAAGTGACAAGCAAGTTGTCCACTGATTACGAGACAAGTAGTGAAATTTGCAGTGTGTGATATTTTTTTTCCCCTCGGCTCATAAATAACGTCGAGGGGCCCAGATGTGGGGAACGCCCCGCGATACGTCGGACAGGTGGTGGGCGATGGCGTCACATGAGGGATGAGGTAGCGAAGGGGGTTGGGGGGCTGCCTTTATCACGCACGCCTCACTGCCGGGACAGGTTTGCGCGAGGTCCCGCCGACCCGCGCAGTCGCGGTGCGTCGAGCCGACACTGCGACACTCGCGACGGCGACAACGAGCCCTCGCGAGCGCAGGTAAGTTCACTCTAGTCTCACCTCCCCACCGGCGAACTTCAGATGTCGGCGCGGATGAGCACATACCTCTTCAGACCGCACGCTGTGTTCNGCACGCCTCACTGCCGGGACAGGTTTGCGCGAGGTCCCGCCGACCCGCGCAGTCGCGGTGCGTCGAGCCGACACTGCGACACTCGCGACGGCGACAACGAGCCCTCGCGAGCGCAGGTAAGTTCACTCTAGTCTCACCTCCCCACCGGCGAACTTCAGATGTCGGCGCGGATGAGCACATACCTCTTCAGACCGCACGCTGTGTTCGGCGATAGTGATTTACCATGCAAGGCGACAGAAGATATGCTAAGGTTTGCTTAAGTTTTGGTAATAAAAGTATCACAATTGCTTAATGAAAGCATCGATTACTATATTGTAAGAACTTAATCTCGGTAGAGAGTCATTCTTTTTTTTTTNCACAATTGCTTAATGAAAGCATCGATTACTATATTGTAAGAACTTAATCTCGGTAGAGAGTCATTCTTTTTTTTTTGTCGACTACTACACAAGTTTGTTCGTGTAGTTTCCTAAAAGGTCTGAAGCATTCACAATAGCTAAAGNCACAATTGTTTAATGAAAGCATCGATTACTATATTGTAAGAACTTAATCTCGGTAGAGAGTCATTCTTTTTTTTTGTCGACTACTACACAAGTTTGTTCGTGTAGTTTCCTAAAAGGTCTGAAGCATTCACAATAGCTAAAGNTTTTTTTTTGTCGACTACTACACAAGTTTGTTCGTGTAGTTTCCTAAAAGGTCTGAAGCATTCACAATAGCTAAAGTGGTAAGATTTAAACGTTGATAGGTAATAAAGGCGAACGGATAACGAAATATTCGCAGATAAGCAAGAACTGTAAACGCGTAGAATTTCCGGGCAATAAGTACACTATCTGAAGGTTGTAGACACTCAACCATAACAAGTTACTCTAGTATGCGCGTATTTTATTCTGAAAGCTTTATCAAGGCAACATGGTCGTAAGTTTGAAGCAACTACGAAGTGTCACTAAGCTTTCTGTTATTTCCATGCGCAAAATTTTATTGTGAATAGATTTAGTGTTTTGTGAATGTCGCGGGAAACTCCTGTGATTGGCATTGATGTAAAAATAATAATTTACTTTTTTTTTCGTACGAATGTAACCACGTCACGCCACATAGCGCTGGACTAGTTTCCTTGCAAGAGATTGCGGTGACGCAGCGTCTAGACTACTCGCCTCCCACCACGGCGAACCGGGCTCGATTCCCAGCGGGCTCGCTCCCGGATTTTTGCACCTGAGAATCGTGCCGGACGATGCCACTGATCTGCGGGTTTTCTTGGTGATCTTCCATTTACCCCACCCCTTCATTGCGGTGCTGCTCCATTCTCAACTCGTTTCACCCTCAACGGCTTGTTAAGAGCCGCCTATACCCTCTCCACTGCACTCAAGAGCCGCATATACCTCCCAACTGCACTCAAGAGCCACCTATACCCTCTCCACTGCACTCAAGAGCTGCCTTGACCCTCTCCACTGCACTCAAGAGCCTCATATACCTCCCAACTGCACTGAAGAGCCACCTATACCTCTCCCCACTGCACTCATTCTGATAATCGCAAGAGTCACATGCTATCTCAAATAGGCTGGCTTGTGAAAATGGAAAAGGGGCAGGGGGATGTTTAATCACCGGCTCTCAGCGATATAAATTAACAAGTAAACAGAATACATATACACGAAAGATGATACAAACTAAGGAATTACTGCTAAATACGTAAAATAAATTACCCAGGTTTTTGGAAGACAATCTATAACACCAACAAAATGTTTTTGCCAAATTTTTGACAGTAGTGTTGTATTTCTGTAGGGCTACTTTTACCTCCGTAGTTTTGCATGTTTCTTTGCGACNGCCAAATTTTTGACAGTAGTGTTGTATTTCTGTAGGGCTACTTTTACCTCCGTAGTTTTGCATGTTTCTTTGCGACTCGATACATTACTTTAAAAGGAACGTTGATGAACAAAGACTTCTTCAGACATATGTGTGTATTATAGTAATCATCAACACTGCCTGTTGCTAAAATATGCAAGAAGTCTTTCTGATCGCGACAGTTAAGACAGCCAAAGTATGCCCNGCCAAATTTTTGACAGTAGTGTTGTATTTCTGTAGGGCTACTTTTACCTCCGTAGTTTTGCATGTTTCTTTGCGAATCAATACATTACTTTAAAAGGAACGTTGATGAACAAAGACTTCTTCAGACATATGTGTGTATTATAGTATTCATCAACACTGCCTGTTGCTAAAATATGCAAGAAGTCTTTCTGATCGCGACAGTTAAGACAGCCAAAGTATGCCCGTGTAAGGGGGAATGTTACATTAGTAGGCCGATAGAGCCGTTTGAGGGTGGGTAAATAATGCGACTTTGTATCTGAAAATGTGACTTTCGATGCAGAAAAGAGAAAAACTAGTCGGTTGTTATCCTGCCTACTAGGAGTTATTTTGCGTACCTGAGGTACACGGCCAGGAGAGCTATGTGACACTAATGCCCACATCATACACTGGAGAGCCAAAAAAAAAAAAAAACTGGTATAGGCGTGCGTATGGAAATAACAGAGGTATGGAACCAATCAGAGTAATGCGATGCGATCGGCAGCGCCTATATAAGACAACAAGCGTCTGGCAAAGTTGCTAGATCGGTTACTGATCCTACAATGGCAGGTTATCAAAATTTAAGTGAGTTTGGTGAACGAGAGATGGGACATAGCATCTCCGAGGAAGCGATAACATTTGGATTTTCGCGTACGACCATTTCATGAGTGTACCGTGAATATCGGGAATCCGGTAAAACATCAAATTTTCGACGTCGCTGCGGTCGGAAAAAGATCGTGAACGAACGGGACAAACGACGACTGACGAGTATCATTAAACGTGACAGACGTGCAACCCTTTTTCAAATTGGCGCAGATTTCAATGCTGGGGCATCAACAAGTGCTAGCGTGCGAACTATTCAACGGACCATCTTTAATATGGGCTTTCGGAGCTGAAGGCCTACTCGTGTACCGTTGTTGACTGCACGACACAAAGCTTTACGCCATTGGACTGTTGATGACTGGAAACACGTTGCCTGGTCTGACGAGTCTCGTTTCCAATTGTATCGGGCGGATGGACGTGTACGGGTATGGATACATCCTCATTAATCCATGGACCCTACAGGTCAATAGGGGACTGTTCAAGCTGGTAGAGGCTTTGTCTTGGCATGGGGCGTGAAATGGGACCCCTGATACGTCTAGGTACGACTCTGACAGGTGAAAGATACGTACGCATCCTGTCCGTTCACCTACACCCATTCATGTCCATTGTGCATTCCGACGGACGTGGACAATTCCAGCAGGACAATGCGACACCTCACACGTCAAGAGTTGCTACCGAGTGGCTCCAGGAACACTCTCCTGACTTCAGACATTTCCATTGGCCACCTAAATCACCAGACATGAACATTATTGAGCATATCTGGGATGCCATGCAACGTGCTGTTCAGAANTAGACATTTCCATTGGCCACCTAAATCACCAGGCATGAACATTATTGAGCATATCTGGGATGCCATGCAACGTGCTGTTCAGAAGAGATCTCCACCGCCTCGCACTCCTATGGATTTGTGGATTGCCCTGCAGGATTCATGGTGTGAATTGACTCCTACATACCTTCAGACATTAGTCGAGTCCATGCCACGTCGTCTTGCGGCACTTCTGCGTGCTCGCGGGGGCCCTACACGGTATTAGGCAGGTGTACCAGTTTTTTTTTACTCTTCAGTGTATGTCCATCTTCTTCATGGGGTATTCCCATGCATCCCGCTGCTCCATACTTACCATGCTTCACCCTCACCGGCACTGAAGATCTCGCATTTGAACGCCGACCTAAACCAATCAATTCGCAAAGGTATTTTTAAAGTTTACTTCAGGCAGTACTTAATGCAGCTCTCATGCCATGCAAGCGAGAGAAAGCCTGGCTCCCTCTGCCGATGTTCATCGTGCAGTACGAGCAAAACACGATAAACATAGAGGTGGGGAACGATATGTCTGGAAATATTCTTTAAAATGTCAGGCAGGTTGCTTAATGTAACGCGGTACTGAATCGCAGCGGCTTATCGTGTCTGTGAGGCGAGTGGTTATCAGCTCACGTGGCTAGAGAAATGGCTGTGCTCTTTGGAGATAAGCCACCATACTTTGTAAGCGTCGAGTCGGCTGAATCGCGAGTAAGGCTTTCTTTTTAGGTCTAAGTCAGGAAAAGGTATTACTTTAAATTATCCGCAGCAATAAAATACGTACGGTCTTCTCTACCTCCCCTTAGAATTAATGAAATGACCTAATTTTCTCAAATAATATTCACATGCAGCCATTGTTAAAAAAATATTAAATAGCTTTTAAATTACAACTAAAATGTAGACGTTTTGCGCTCTGTTAGGAACTCTGGTCAAACGGTGCCATTAAGAGTTTTGAAACATGGTGCAAGATTATAGTTAAAAATCTCATTTGCAGATTTTTAATTAATTTGACCCCTTTTATCACAATAAAAATACATATTAGATGTCTAATAGCACTTAGGCCTATATGTGTTTGTGGTCGCTTTACTGCAATTTGATGTATGAGCGTGGAAAACCACTAAATGTTAAACATAAATGGCGGGTAAAACTTGCTAGTAAAATGTTGCTTCAGAATAAAAATGCGGGAAGACTTTTTTTTTCTCGTAGTTGGTGGTATTTGGTTTTCTGTTGTATAAACGAACATGTTGTTTGCCTATAATTCCTGCAGTCAGCTTAGTGTTGCTGTTTGCCGGGTTGCGAATGTTTTGGCACACGCAGTGCCTTGAAATAACGAGTTTCGTTTTTCATACAGTCGCTTGTAGAGTCTTTTTCTGAACACGTAGCTTTTGTTATCCTTACACAAATGTTGAACACGCCGTCCAAATAAATTTATTTTGTATTTTTTTCTTTAATCTGAACAAACTGGAGTAACCCTCCATGTCTACGTTGACAGGTATGTGACGTAGCAATGCGTTTGGAAAATGTCTGGATGCAACAAAGTGACAACTGGTTTCATAATAAAATAATGTAATGATAACATGTTACAGAAGTGTGTTACGTGGTTGGAAAATATTAGGCAAGAATTTTATATGCGAGCAGCTGTCAATAAAAATTAAAATTTACCACATTCTCAGCTGTTACAGAAAATGTTGAATATTGTTTTTGAGTACTTGTATACTTGTGATTACACTTTTATCATTTTTGAAAATACCTCTAGAAAATGAGTGTGTTTGTAGCATATTTTGCATTCACAACTAACTTTGACATTTTGATACTAAATAATAATAATACAGTCTACTCTGGTGTGAATGCCGAAAATACTGAGAATTATAAAGGGTGGAAATTAATAAAGGATTATAAGCGTTTCTGGAAGGGGAACTAAATTTTCACAAATGTCAGATTTCTGTGCAAGGAATCAATATTACACTCAGGATTTTGATATTTTGTTGCAAGTAGTTTCAAATTGTTTTGAAATTAAGTCATTTGAAAATATTCTTTTTAAAATATGCCTTGCTTCGTTAACAACCACTGCAGGCATGGTTATATCACATAGCCATTCACATTGTAATTAGGCAGCAGGTCGCAGCATTTTTGTCTTGAGTTCAGAAGTAAACTGTATTTATTTCTTTAATAGTATACAGTAATTTACGAAGTGATAATATAAGTTTTTTAAATTAGAAATTATTTTTGATACTTTGTAACATATAAATATTTTCTCCCGGACTGAATAACTTGGAATGTTTATTGTGATCAAGAACTGTGTAAACACATTCAGCCACTCATTTTCTTTTCCTTAACAATTTTAATGTGTGCAAGGATGTATTAATCATTTGTACCGTCACAACAAATTATAAATTACTTTCATCGTCTACTAGCCTATACAGATAATTTTTGCAACACGTTTAGTGGTATAGTTACATTTTCTAATTATCCAATATCTATGAAATTATGGCTGAAAATGTCGATATTGAAGTTTATTCTTTTATGTAAAATAATTTTTTTTCATGCTTGTAGAAAGTATTTTCGAGCATTTGGTAGCGTATTTGATTAGCATTTGGGGGGTGGCTGTCCTGGAAGAGGATGGATATACATAATTAATACCTATTATACAAAAATATTTACNATTAGCATTTGGGGGGTGGCTGTCCTGGAAGAGGATGGATATACATAATTAATACCTATTATACAAAAATATTTACTTATAATTAAATACTTTTTACAGGTAATTATCTATATTATATTAAATTCTTTTTGTATACCATGATATATCTGATTAATATAATATAAGCTCTTATTAAGAGGGTAAGTTGTACTATGCTCTTATTCTTAATTTAAAGTTGTTGATTGATTAATTAAGAAATTTTAATTTATTATGTTGTTTTGCAACTATAAAAAATNTATTCTTAATTTAAAGTTGTTGATTGATTAATTAAGAAATTTTAATTTATTATGTTGTTTTGCAACTATAAAAAATTTTTATAGTTTGTTTTTTTCTATTGGTTGGGTTGGAAATACTACATATATTCATAATGCTATAATTACTTAATTTTAATAAAATTTTTTGTTTATCTTAATTGTATTAAAATTAAGTAATATTAAATGTTAAGAGTTCTATAGAGGCGAATTATCTTNTCTGGTCAAACGGTGCCATTAAGAGTTTTGAAACATGGTGCAAGATTATAGTTAAAAATCTCATTTGCAGATTTTAAATTAATTTGACCCCTTTTATCACAATAAAAATACATATTAGATGTCTAATAGCACTCAGGCCTATATGTGTTTGTGGTCGCTTTACTGCAATTTGATGTATGAGCGTGGAAAACCGCTAAATGTTAAACATAAATGGCGGGTAAAACTTGTTAGTAAAATGTTGCTTCATAATAAAAATGCGGGAAGACTTTTTTTTTCTCGTAGTTGGTGGTATTTGGTTTTCTGTTGTATAAACGAACATGTTGTTTGCCTATGATTCCTGCAGTCAGCTTAGTGTTGCTGTTTGCCGGGTTGCGAATGTTTTGGCACACGCGGTGCCTTGAAATAACGAGTTTCGTTTTTCATACAGTCGCTTGTAGAGTCTTTTTCTGAACACATAGCTTTTGTTATCCTTACACAAATGTTGAACACGCCGTCCAAATAAATTTATTTTGTATTTTTTTCTTTAATCTGAACTAACTGGAGTAACCCTCCATGTCTACGTTGACAGGTATGTAACGTAGCAATGCGTTTGGAAAATGTCTGGATGCAACAAAGTGACAACTGGTTTCATAATAAAATAATGTAATGATAACATGTTACAGAAGTGTGTTACGTGGTTGGAAAATATTAGGCAAGAATTTTATATGCGAGCAGCTGTCAATAAAAATTAAAATTTACC
This sequence comes from Clitarchus hookeri, assembly GCA_002778355.1. Taxonomy (NCBI): domain Eukaryota; kingdom Metazoa; phylum Arthropoda; class Insecta; order Phasmatodea; family Phasmatidae; genus Clitarchus; species Clitarchus hookeri. The sequence continues at coordinate 604,943 of NQII01001784.1, forward strand.
ACATTCTCAGCTGTTACAGAAAATGTTGAATATTGTTTTTGAGTACTTGTATACTTGTGATTACACTTTTATCATTTTTGAAAATACCTCTAGAAAATGAGTGTGTTTGTAGCATATTTTGCATTCACAACTAACTTTGACATTTTGATACTAAATAATAATAATACAGTCTACTCTGGTGTGAATGCCGAAAATACTGAGAATTATAAAGGGTGGAAATTAATAAAGGATTATAAGCGTTTCTGGAAGGGGAACTAAATTTTCACAAATGTCAGATTTCTGTGCAAGGAATCAATATTACACTCAGGATTTTGATATTTTGTAGCAAGTAGTTTCAAATTGTTTTGAAATTAAGTCATTTGAAAATATTCTTTTTAAAATATGCCTTGCTTCGTTAACAACCACTGCAGGCATGGTTATATCACATAGCCATTCACATTGTAATTAGGCAGCAGGTCGCAGCATTTTTGTCTTGAGTTCAGAAGTAAACTGTATTTATTTCTTTAATAGTATACAGTAATTTACGAAGTGATAATATAAGTTTTTTAAATTAGAAATTATTTTTGATACTTTGTAACATATAAATATTTTCTCCCGGACTGAATAACTTGGAATGTTTATTGTGATCAAGAACTGTGTAAACACATTCAGCCACTCATTTTCTTTTCCTTAACAATTTTAATGTGTGCAAGGATGTATTAATCATTTGTACCGTCACAACAAATTATAAATTACTTTCATCGTCTACTAGCCTATACAGATAATTTTTGCAACACGTTTAGTGGTATAGTTACATTTTCTAATTATCCAACATCTATGAAATTATGGCTGAAAATGTCGATATTGAAGTTTATTCTTTTATGTAAAATAATTTTTTTTCATGCTTGTAGAAAGTATTTTCGAGCATTTGGTAGCGTATTTTATTAGCATTTGGGGGGTGGCTGTCCTGGAAGAGGATGGATATACATAATTAATACCTATTATACAAAAATATTTACTTATTATTAAATACTTTTTACAGGTAATTATCTATATTATATTAAATTCTTTTTGTATACCATGATATATCTGATTAATATAATATAAGCTCTTATTAAGAGGGTAAGTTGTACTATGCTCTTATTCTTAATTTAAAGTTGTTGATTGATTAATTAAGAAATTTTAATTTATTATGTTGTTTTGCAACTATAAAAAATTTTTATAGTTTGTTTTTTTCTATTGGTTGGGTTGGAAATACTACATATAATTCATAATGCTATAATTACTTAATTTTAATACAATTTTTTGTTTATCTTAATTGTATTAAAATTAAGTAATATTAAATGTTAAGAGTTCTATAGAGGCGAATTATCATAGTTGACTAATGCGCACCGTCTCAGCTATCCGCCTATTACAGTAACGTCAGTATTTGCCTCTGCTTTTAAAATATGTCAACATTCACTTATTCAGACTTAATATAGACAATTGTGCACATATTGTAGAGTAAGGAACACTGCGAGACTTATTGCCCATTGATATTACCTCTCGATAACTGATTCGGAAACTGTGTTACTCCTCTAGGTTTTGAGTGATTCACCCCGCTATAAATGCATACAAAGCCTGCATATCATTGCTTGCGATAACGAAGAAATATTTGCATCGTATTTCGTGGAGCAGGCATAAACAATATAAACAGAAACACCTGGAGTTATTAATTAAAAAAAGTTTGTCTGAAAGTTTTAATAGAGTTGAATTCAGTGTTATTTTTTTTATTGACCACCAAAGGTTTAATAGAAATTGCAAGATAACCATGTCTGTTTGCAGTCCTTGAAGTAAGATTAGTGGTCACTTAATTTTATTTCCGCGGTAAGTAATGCTGCTTGCCGTAGTGCGTAGCGTTTCTGCTCCTCTCAACCGGGAGAGCTGGCTTCGAATTGTGGCAACGGCACTTGGAGTTTTTCAAGTTGTCGTAGTTGGCCTGGCTGTTTCCCAAAGTACGCAAGGCCGTGGCAAACAACCATGACATGAGCCTTCCTCGCCGCCACGCTGACACCTTGATTTTGCGCCACGCTTCTGGCTGTCGACTCTCTATTATAATTATTTTGGTATTTTCGTCTGTATGCAAAAAAATTAATGTAGGCTGCTCACGGTTAATTTATCACATTCTAAACCAACCTTTGAAAAAATATCTTATGTGTCTGCCTTCATAGGTATTAACTGGTCGACTTACTGGCATGCACCCGGTTAAGTTGGTAACAATGGAATGAAAATTGTTCCACGTCGTAACGTTGAATTAAAAGCGAGATAAAAATGTGTGAAATCTGAAAGAATTTTTTTATTCTTTCTCTGTTTTTTAAGGATGTAACCGTAAACATTAACAAATTGGTAAAATATTTACTTTTCCAATAATTTTACATTTTCACTTGACCGACGAATGAATAAAGTGGTTGGGCCCATGGTAATTGTAATATTACATATGGTGGAAGAACACACAATGTGCATACAAACCGATCTTAAGAGGATTCATCACACGGAGAAAATTTCTACTTGTGCTCATCAGCGCACCACGATTGGCTTGGCACCCTATTGCGGGTGTTACGATCAAGTATCAAGCTATCGGTTTGTCTCTCCTCCAATTACAATCAAATCCACCAATTCCCAGCCACAAATTGCATTGCGCCTTCAATTAATACACCTTGTAAATTTGCACGCTACAGTTACAGCCGGCTTTAAGTTGCCACTCGGCGATAACTTTCCACTCGACTAGCTCAAGACGGAGTAACACGAGAATCTGTAAAATGGCCGCCAATTAATTATGAAATAAAGTCAAGTTCCAGAGTATTTGTTCTATACTTTTATTTAACAGTTAAGTGACACATTTCACATCCGAAGTTCAGATTATGCAGAGTACGAACCGTTCACAGATAAATATACACGTGCAGAATAGAGCCACAGTCGTTTACGAATTATTTCAGTTCTTAAAACTTGCCCGAAGAAATAACCAATGCAGCGAGCTCCCACACTGGTGGAGAAATAATCTAGTAAGGTTTATTGTGCCGGTGTGGGGGTTAGCGTCACGCCCGACGTGGCCTAGGCGAGCAGACAACTGCTCGGTATCAACTGAACTGAGTGGCGACTGACTTCCAACTGACCTCAAGGGCGGCTGACTTCCAGCTGACTTCCAACTGACTTGAAGGGCGACAGGCACACTTGTACTTGTGGTGCCTATCACCCCCCTCTCCTCAGATAAGGGCGTGGTGTGCGCTGCCACGCACACTCTCCACACATTATGGAAACTGCGTCGTACAAGCTAAAACTGTCGACGCAGTCTGAAAGTTTCTAAATAATGCTGACGCTTACTGAAAACTACGATGTTCGAAACAAAACGGCAAGCGTATGCCCAATAAACGTACTATCACGGTAAACGAACCACCCCGGCTTTAATTTTGAAACCCGATCAAAATATTACGAAGCTTAGCCAAACGAAAGAAAATGAAATACGTGTCCCGAAAATTAAGGATACTGCGTTATTACAACCTCCCATTAATTTCCTCTTCGCAATAGTCATCTTTATAAGGAATTTACGCTACGATAGGGAATCAAAATCATTTTTTTTTAAATATTGTAACAACACTTTTAATGAAACAACTACGAAAACTATCTAAATGGAATTTGTTGAAAAAAATTTCATCAAATAACTTAGAAAACCGTTTATTCGATTACAAATTAAAATGATCTTAACATAAATATCGTACCATATCGCGCAAGTTGAAAGAGTTTACAGTGTACAGTGTTTCATTATTTTACGGAAAAGTGTGAAAACTCTTTAAGATCACCTGTAAAATTACGGACACATTGTTTTTTCATTAACGGACTTTTATAAATTTCACAGAGAGAGATTTCTGGAGAGAGATTTGAATGCGAATAAAATGTTTAGCGACACATGACTCTGATTACTTGCACATGGCCTTCTCACAAAAGTGGAAAGCACAAATAAGGTATTTCTAGAATGTTCGGCACGTATGTAACCCTCTCAGTTCCTAGTAATGTTTTAAGTGTTGCTAACTGCTGCAGATGCCTGATGCTACTTTTTGATGTTTGAAGTAATGGCTGTAAGTGGTGCGTACATCGTTACGAGAATTGCAGTGACGGAGAAATCTTCGTGTGGACTTGGAGATGTTCGTTACCGAAATCTGAAGTTGTGGGAAATACGGAAATGTTCCGTTTTCCGTATTTACGGAGCTCAGTTTCGATTTCCGTCATCACGGATCGAGTCTCCGTATCTTAACTTTCTTAACTAAATGTTCCCGGGAAAAAAATTCCAGCATATATACGTACATTTTTAACAGCATGCGATGAATCCTCTTAAGGGGGAAGTAGCCCCGCCATCTTGGATTTACTTATTTTCCTCCATAACTTAATTTTTGGAGTCAATATTTAAAAACCAAGCCTGTCAAGGCATAGGGAACCTTTGAACAGTTATTTCGAAATCACCCCTTATTTTTCCTACATGATTAGTTTCACATCTGTAACCGTAATTAAACATTACCTAATTATTTAATAATTTCAATCCCACATGGCAAAATACAAGTATATTTGAAACACTACAGATTTCGAAAAATTCGTTATGTAGTCCTCTATGCCATGTCGAGCTTTCATTTTTTATTTCCGGTCATACATTTCCATTACGAAAATTAGTAAAAAAAAAATTCTAATATGGAGTGGATACTACCGCCTTAAGCACTGCTCAGTTTACTGTGAAGTAGTTGAAAGTGTTGTGTTGTTAGCGTGGAGGTTGGCTGCAGGCGGCGGGTGTGTCTCTGTGCAGCACATCCAGCCCGGCCGGCGTGCTGAGGACGACTGCGTTCTCGCAGCTTCTGCTGCTGCTGCTGGCGTGGAGGTGCGCGAATGCGCAGCGCGAGAGCGAGTGCGCATGCGCGCGGACGCAGGGGGAGGAATCGACGCTGCCGGACGTCTGCCCGTCGCCGCACCACGACTACATGGTCCAGGTGGAGAAGCAGCTGGTGGCGCAGTGCGACCTCGTCGACCCGCTGCGCTGCCCGGACTACCCCGCCGGCCTCGACGACCACGAGGTACAGTCCGCTCGCGGTATCTTCGCACTTGTTCAATCAAACCTCGTTATTTATTAAACATTGTCACGTATCACAATCGTCTTATACTTCTGTTGATATAAAAGTATCTTTTTTTTGTCAAATTTAATTTAACTTTTATTATATACACAATTAGAATACTTAGTTTATAAATGATATCAATTAAAAAAGTGAGAAAATAGGTGTATTGACAATGAATAGCAAGAAATAGTTTTCTTACAAAATACTACTAAACAGAATACGCACAAATGCGATGCGTTATTCCTTTGCTGTAATTTTCTAGACTTAGTTAAGTCTAAGCTTTGTTTGTATGAGGTGGAGGAATAGCCTGAAAGTTGGGCTTAAGTAGGGCTTCAGAAAAGTCGGATGTACTTGCGGGAGAGAATTGGACGCCATTTTGGATTTATATATATTTTGCATCACCTGTACTTGAGATTAATTTCTGAATACGCGACTGTGTTAGGGCATAGAACATCATTTTATTATATTTAAGATACGATTGTCGTTAGACTACTTGTACAACCATCGCCTTTCTAGTTATTATGAGAAGGAAACTAATAATAAATTCCCATTTCCACATGATAAACAGGGCTACTTCGTTGATTTTATACGTATCAAATCATCTGCGTTTTATACTATGTCTTGTCGATGAATTGATTTCAGTACTGAATGGGAAAATATTTGATGGCTTAAAAACTGACAACACCACAATGGTTTCTCTATCTCACAACTTGAGAAGAATTCCTAGTAAATTTCTTTAAACGATTCAAGTTCACGTCAGGCTATTAGGAAACATTGCGACTGGTCATACCAATATGGCGATATGCATTCCCGGTAAGTTGAATTACTTTCAAAATATGTATGTAAAACTACAAGAGATGTAAGCCAATTTATTAAAAATCAGATGCCACTGTGCACTTTTCTCCCGCGAGGAATCTGAGCAGGGAAGTCCTAAAGATGCCATTCTAAACAATTTTCATTATTATTTTCGCTTTGAATACATCTACTATGACAAAATAAAAATATTGGGAGCTGTATATAATAGTTTTTACATTTCCTGGAAATAAGTCGCAAAACACGGATTTTACAGACAGTACTTTGTTATGTCCTAGTTCCCTTAAGAATACATAGTTGTAACAACCGCTCACATCGCGAGCTGTAGTCGCACACGTCAGCTACAAAACCCGTCGCCAGAGACGCGCGCAGCCAATCAGTGGATGGATATGCCCACATCAGAGGAACCGCCGCGCCGTTTCGTTTCTGTATGCTTATCTACTCTGCGGTAACATCCTCCCACGCCCGTATGGAGCACAGCCCACATCAAATACATCTACGTCGATAAATTCAAAACCTTCCAAGAATTTGACGACAAAAGCGAAAAAGTTATAACGCACAATAAAAGATCGACTATCCAAACTTATTGAAGTAGAAGAGGAGACTTAAATAGGAATATTACGCTCATAAACACGTGTTTGGAAATTCAGTTGTTCAGCGTCAGAAGCGGTCGCAAATGTTTCGCGTATTTCTTGGCGATATAAGACCACTCGCATGAAAAAGCAGAGTTGGTTGCATCGCTTGCAACCGGCAAACCGGTAGTGTAATTGAGAGGTGTTAGGAGCGAGAGTTAAAATTAAGTGAAGGCAGAACAGCGGCTTAACGTAAGGGCGGGGGAAACGGGAGTGCTCCGAGAAAACCCGCCAGCCAACGGCAACGTCCGCTACCACGTTTCCCAAATAAAGGTAACCCACGCCGGGAAACAAACCCGGCTTTTCTTTGGTGAGAGGCAGCGATATAACTATCCAACTACCGAGGCCCCTAAGAATTAAACGACATATAGTGAATAAGCTGTACAATAAATTACCTATCCAAAGTCATAGAAATGGTAAAGGGGAAGAAAATAGGAATATGACTGTCGTAAATACGTATCCGGAAAATCAGATGTTCAGCGCAAGAAGCCGTCGGTAATGCTTCGCACATACACTGGCGATATGAAATCACATGAAAAAATCAGACTTGGTCGCATATCTTTCAAGCAGTAAAGCAATAATGCATGTCATGTGGATGTTTGTGGTTTTGTTTTGACACGATCTAATGATCGCTGTTTCACATCGCTGACGTTTTAGTAGTCTGTTGCCGTACAGTGTGAACTTTATTTCTATCTCGATGCAATGGAGCGTTACGCTTGAACAGAGCAGTCAGACACGCGTTTAACGTAAGGTTCAAGCGATGGAAATCCCAAAGCTACACAGCACCTGCATCCCTGGCTGGTGTACTTTGCTCGTGGTAAAGTGAGAACTTTTGAAATCTACCTTTGAAAAATGTTACTGCCCGTTAGCTGCATATATGCTACCGTACACGCTCGCATGCAAGCTCCAAGTTAAGTTTACAGTAAATTAAAGAAAATAGTTCTAAGACATTACGTGGCACTGAGTGTGTTATTTTTAAATTGATGGGTTATCTAGTGGGTGTTGTTTTTCTCTGTAGAAAATAGAGTACAAATTAGCATACTAGTAAAAAATTTATGTCTTTAAAAGTTTCCCCTTTCCCTTGGCTGATGCATGAATAAAGTCATGAGGCACGTTGTAATATCAATTATACATAAGGCGGAAGGATACAAAATGAAAAAAATTGTTCTTAAGCATGGAAAGTTCACACTGAACAGTGAAAAGTCTATAGGCACGTATTAACCACATATTTGATGCTGTCGATCAACGTCTGCGCGGAAAATGTAGGTACTAGTGCCTGCAAGGCATGCAACTCACAGAGCTTACAAATGCCAGTGATTGCCTTCTTTTCAGGCGCCGCACAAACGCGTTTCCGGCGCACTCGCACAGCGAACGCCCGCGTTTCCGAGCGTCGTTTGTTCTTATTTTCGTCCCCGCTACAATCTCTACGACCGCCTTCAAGCTGTAGTGGGTAACATGTTGTCGTACTCAGGAATACATTTGTCAAGTGGCAGGTGGGTTCAGGTCGCTTATTACCAAGATTGAACTATGTCGTTTGGCATCCTTAGACAGAGAAAATTATTCAGTCGTTCTTTGTTGGGTGAACAAGCATGGGGAACAAATTATTACTTCAAGTAATAATTGCTATAATAACACAGTCAACGTGTAAGGACCCCACGGTTAAAATCATTTACGGTGAGTTTTCTTCGCGGCAAATTATGCAGTATATTTTTACTTCAGCAGTTGAAAGGAAATATGCCATTGTTGAACGTTCTGTCCTTAACCATAACTGATGTATGTGTTTGTGCGAAACTAGGCTAATACGTTGTATGTACCGGAAAGCTAAGCCGAAAACATACTTCTGTATTACTGTTTTCATAATTTAAGCTAAAGTTATTAAACATTTTTCAGTATTTCACACTTCGGAATTTTTCATAAACAGTTGTACCCAAAATCTGCACCGCAGGCAGCTATGTCACTCCCTAGTACTGGCGTAAGGCAAACAGACAAATGAAAACCACTACAGAACCTAGTACAACGGTTCCAGCCCACGTGACATCGCATTGGGGCCACTATGATCAGTTGTGAGCAATAAAAATCATCCATTCATTCGCTTATCACACCTCATATTCGGCCAGTTAATTTAAAATCACTTAATAAATTTTTTCAGTGTTCCAAAAACTAATACCACAGCACCAATGGGAAGAAAAAAAACAGCAACACAGATTTCTGTAAACTTGTATCCGAAAAGTTTATCGTGTTGTGCAAAATCGCAATCGAAGGTGGTGCAGAATTGCTGGGAATACCCAGCTCTAGGTAGCTACGTACAGTACCCGTAAAAAGTTTAAGACCATTAGTTAATTTGTTAAAATACTTTCCTGCTTTAAAACATTTAACATAATATATGTTAAACAATTTTCTAAAATCGTCACTGTAAAAATACATATTAGCATGATTAAATTATTAAAATCGCTCAAATAACCTGCAATTTAAAATTTCTGAAACTATTACATAAATCTGGTTTTATCGCACACATTTTTGCGTAATAAGTTATATAGACACAATTTACAGCTATTTCAGTGTAATGGTATTTCTAAATTGTTTTTATAAATATGTTTACTTGAAAGAGAAAAACAGACGAGGGCCATAACAAATTTGCAAACTAGTTTATTTTTATTTTTATTAATTTAAATCACTTTGTAAGGAAAATTAGCTATAAATTCGCCAAAATTAAAAACTATGTATGCTTCAAACCAGCTGAAAACAATATATAAAAAAACCACAAATGTTCGTATGTTACCTAATTTTCAGCAAAGTTAATTTTTTTAAAAGTAGTATGAAATTATTTTGTAGTGTTTTCTTATTTCTGTTATTGATTTATGTTCTATATAACGTAAAGTTTAAGTTTTCATTTCCATCTTGTGTGGTCCTAAACATTTGATGATGTGTACCGTACTTGAAAAGCAAGTTGCCTGTCACCTCACGCCGTGCCGACTGGAGCGCCTAATGGTACGGAACCAGCAGTACAATGCCGCACTGCCAGCTGCCTACTCCCAATGCCGCCACGCCACTTTCGACTCTTCTTCGTTTATACTACGATGCCATTTCCGGATACAAACGGCGTGAGGTGGCGCAACGGTAGCGCACTGGATTTAGGTCCAGAAGGACCTGGATCCTATTCCCAGTCCGGTCATCATAATTTCAGTTTTCCATGCTTTTCCGAAATTGTAACAGGCGATTGCTGAGTTAGCTCCTTACTACAGGCCTTGGCTTCTTCCTTCACGGATTATAATTGTTTCAATTGCTGGTTCCGTATTTGGTGATCCCATGTAATTTCCGGATAAATATTAACTGTGATTTTGTATTAATATCAGCCTTCATATGGTGTGGTCTCAGAGAGTTTGGGAAGGCAGTAGGTGGCTGACAGAGAGTTGAGGAACTTGCTGTACAGTGCTGGAGGCGGGGCACTGGACATGCTGTGGTGTCTGACGCAGACAGTGGACTTCGTCGTGGTAGGGGCAGGCACTGCGGGCTGCGTGATGGCCAGCCGGTTGTCGGAGGAGCCCGGGTGGCGTGTGGCACTACTGGAGGCGGGGGGTCCAGCCCCCGCCCCCGCCCAGGTGCCTGGAGAGTACCTCAACTACCCGGCCCCCGGCTCCCCCATCAACTGGGACTTCCCACTCGAGCCGCAGGAGAACGCCTGCCTGGGACACCCTGGAGGCCGCTGTCGCTGGCCCCGAGGTACGTGCTTTCATCATCCCGTCACACTTTGCTCGAGGGAGTGATCACACGCATGTTATATACACATCTCCACGTTTATACTACATTATAATTTAGTACTCTGCGGTACGGAGATAACACACATTAGTGATCTTGAAGATGGCATCTACACTAATGCCATGCAAGCTTTGTTGTATCACCACGAAAGTTCAACTCATGTTGTTTGGATTATAACAAGATACCTGAAAATTTTCTGGGATTCATCTGGCAGAAGCTAGGCTCCTCAATCCACTGTGCAGTCGAGCCTCGTTTAGTAGTCCATATGTTATTGCTTCAGTTTAACCCCATACCAGGTAGAACGGGATTCTGTCTTTGTTAACATTGCAGGTTTGTTATTGGTCAAAAGTCTCCCGGGGGGTGTCTAACATTAAGAAACTGAAACCAACCGTTCATGTATTTGAAGTTTAAATTGTCCTCAAATGAATTAGCAAAAATTTTCGGGTCTCTAGTTATAAGTTAATTATGGTGTTTAGAATCATGAACCGATGGTAGTCGGCTTGGGAGAGCACATAAGTTCTTCAATAACTTAGTGCGTAAGCTGCCTTCCTTACGGCCTTCAGGGCACAGGTCTATAAAACACAAACAAAAATCTCGCAATAATACATTCAAAACGAAAGAGCATCTTCATTTTGATCCCACATCTAATGCGGGTTCTATGTGGACGAGATGAAAAGAGGCTGAAGCAGCTGTTCTACCTGAGGGATACACCTGTCGTTTCCCTGGTAGCATGAAGAGTGTTTCTGGTGAGACGAGAATGGAGGAAGGGAGGAAGAAACGGCAAAGTTCAGTGGTGGATGAAAAAGGATATACCCCGAGACAACCCAAAGATATTCAGTAAAGTCCATCACGTTTCTCACAGGTGAAAAACCCCAGTTTGGGGATCAAGCCCGCATAGTAGTGTTGGGAGGTCTAGTTTGTGATCGCAGGGTGACAAGTTTTCCAAGGTGACGTCCTAGTTCAAAGTCGCAAAGGCGTTGTCATCGGAATATGGTTCCGGATTAAAATCCTTGTCAAATCGCAAATGTGCTTGATATTTTTCGGTGTGATTTTAGTTTACTGTAGTTTGGAAACTGATGCCCGACTTGCTTGTCGGCATAACGCACAAACGCGGGGACGTTAATACTATCAGAATAAATAAAACCTAAAANACAAAGGCGTTGTCATCGGAATATGGTTCCGGATTAAAATCCTTGTCAAATCGCAAATGTGCTTGATATTTTTCGGTGTGATTTTAGTTTACTGTAGTTTGGAAGCTGATGCCCGACTTGCTTGTCGGCATAACGCACAAACGCGGGGACGTTAATACTATCAGAATAAATAAAACCTAAAAGAGGTGGCGAAGAAAATATTTATGCATGCAATCCAGGTGAACATATTGTTACGTTATTGTAAGTCAATTAAAACAATGCTCACATAAGAGGAGAACTATTATAAGTAAGGATAAAATAATGGCGAATCATAGCCGTTTAAAGCGAATTGAAATAATTTTTTGTTTATACCGAATAAACTATTTATTGCAACTGACGGTTATGATGTGTCCTAATTAGAATAGGAGGCATCTCATTTTACGTGGTTGCGACGAAAGTGGAAAAATAAGGGAAGTAGCACAATACGGATAATTATGAAGGGGTACTTAACGCAAACTCTAACTAATAGCACTCGCCGACCAGAGAGAGAGGTGACGTCTAGGGCACCAGTAACCCACCGACTGCGACCTTCTACTAGATATTAACCCTGTCCACAATTCTCACCCCACTCCTCCTCTCATTACGACTTTTGATGGTGATTGATTCAAATGTAGTTGTGGGCAGAGTTTGGCTTCAAATCGCTGGTCTTTTTATACTTTGTAACTGTTAGCCAGACCCACATATTTGCCATAGTTCGGCGGATTGTGACGAGTGTTCGGTGATACACAATGTCTGGAACTGTGTTCAAAAGAAGTTTGCAATTTTTTTTTCGTTTTACGCAGGACTGCGTAATGGGGAGCTGAGAGTGACGATGTGTTGATGTTTGCCCAAAGGCAAAGTGATCGGCGGGACCAGCGTTCTTCACGGCATGATGTACATGCGTGGCAGTCCCTGGGACTTTGACCACTGGGGGGACTATGGAGTCAGCGGCTGGAGCTTCAATGACGTCTTCCCTTATTTCCTCAAGTCGGAGAACAACAGACAGATCGGCACCGTCGCCGAGGTGAGTCGACAGGTTCTTCTCTCCGCAACAGATTTCTCCGATTAAACTTTATCGTATTGTACTTCCCACAAAGTTTATTTTCTTCCCTGGCCTCAATGTTAAATGTAGAAGGAATATGGAGTAGAAAGCGCATACCAGTTGTTGCTCAGAAACCAAGTTGTTAATCTCAATATTGAACAGTCTTTCGTCTGCTGAACCGTTGAAACCATAAAGTTTGGACTAAGGTTAACTCACTGTTTATGCAAATACAGTAACTGCTTCAAGATTTCAGTATACTTACCTTGGCGGAATTTTAATGCAACCATGGTATAACCCAGCATACAATCTTTTTTTTAAATCTCAAATCCGACTCTGTTAGAAAATCAAACTTAGACGAACGTACACGGTAATATATGAATATGGCAATTATGAGAGTTATGCTGACAGTTAGTAAATCAATGCAAGGGTACACACATATGACAAAATTCAGGCTTCATCATAAATGTGTGAAACGTAACGGACATAGTTCTATAAACCGCGACCCAGAGTTTTGCAGTAATATGCGAGGACGAAGAAACATGAAGATTTTTTTGAAAGGCTTCGTAAGAGTCGCTGGAAATTTAGTTATTTGGATCCCTTGATTTGAGAATTAGTGAAATTTCTTTCTATGATGTAAACTTGCAAGTTTTAATTGGCTCAGTCACTTATTTTAAAAATGATAGCATTGTAAAAATTTTATGTTAGTAAACCTTATCATTCGAAACATAAGACTTATTAAATTCGATGTTGATTCTCGAATTCGACCTCCGTAGGCCTAATGCAGTTGATTTCATGCTACCTGATGGTACGAGTTTTTCTGGGTTCGATTCCCTGGTAAGTCATGTGTGTATTTGTAATTGTCTCACTACTGTTGCATATATTTCTGGTTTCATCTCTAATGATATTTCTTTTAAAGAGACAATTCCTGTCTACCAACTCAGCTTTTATTAAATTATTTAAAAATTAATTGCACCCAAGTTGAGGAAAGTAGGCTCATTATTTATATTGGTAACTTCTTGTTTAGATTAAATCTGCAGTGATTTAGATTTAATAAGTTTACTTGTCCTTTCTTTTAAAGCCGTAGTTCACGCAGAAGGGTACCTGGACGTAGGTGTGTTATTCCTCCTTGGTTTCTAAACCAAACGGTAGCTAGTTGAAATTAAGGAAAACTACCCTCTATGGCCTAGTAAGACGATAGCCTTGTTAATTACCCACGGTATCCAAATATACGCCAGTAGAGGTCGTGTCCGTCTTAAAGATACAGGTAAATTAAAACCTGTATTTGTTATCTTTTCTTTGTTTTAAAGGACATGGTAGTTGGCTACTGTTAAGGAGAACAACTATCAATGGCCTAGTTAGACGTTAGCTTTGTTATTGTTCTGTGGTACGCGAGTCAGGGCCTGCCAGAGGGTTGTGTTCGTCTCATAACCAGATTTAAATCGAGAAAGAGGCTAACTATCTTGGAGATGTTATATTCCACTGGCTTAGTGAAATAGTTGTTGATTACAGGAAGACGACTGCGAATGGTCTAGTAAGACGATAGATACATGTGGTGCTCACGCCAGAGTTAAATCGAGAAAGAAGCTATCTACATACAGTTTTTCTCTCCTCCTGTCTTAAACGGAGTATTTGTTTGATAATGGTGAGGATGACGACCACCTGTTAGTGGTGCTGAGGCGCGTGTGGCTACAGAAGGGTGTGTGGGTACTGCAGCCGGAGTTCCACGCGGAAGGCGGCTACCTGGACGTGCAGATGTTCCCCGACCGCCCGCCGCTCGCCGACGGCGTCATGCAGGCGGCCCGCGAGCTGGGGCTGCGCGCCGAGGTCGACCTGAACGGCCGGTCACAGCTCGGCTTCGCCGTGGCTCAGGCCAACGTGAGGAACGGCTCCAGGCTGAGCCTGGCTCGAGCCTTCCTGGAGCCAGCACTCGCCAGGCGCAACCTCGTCGTCAGCCCCAACTCCTTGGTGAGTCCGACCCTCCTCCGCAAACACTCACACTGCTCGGTCTGTTTCTTCCATCTCTTTTATACTTCAACACTACAAGAACAAATTGTAATACAGTGCATCTAATTACATTGTCGTGTGTGTGGAACAAAAACAAAACAAACAATTAAACTTATTTAAGCAACGATAGTTACACATGGTTTACAAGCCAACAAAACTCTTTCTGTACCACCATAAGAAATAACCCTTACCGCAACTAGCATGTATATGAAAGCAGACAGTGACTTACGTACACAAAGTTATGTCAGTCGTGGATCGTTCCAACTTTTTCTGTACCTTGAATTCTGGTGTAAAGTGTAATAGTTTAACAACAGTGTCGACTAAATCTGGATTATATTATTTTTCATAAGTACTAACAGGCGTAAAAACGACATCCCTATACATAAATACATTTAAGATATTACGTGACTGGAGGTTAAGAAGTAGTTTTTATATTCATATTACAGTAAAGTATTACACAAGGCCGTGTGTCATGTCAATTTTTCAGTTTTCTTCAACGTTTCCGTTCAAATAAAGATGCATGCAAGAGTCAATTTAGAGACTAGATTCAAGGACTCAAGCTTGAACACAGTCTAAAAATAGGTTTGATAAACGCATGTAATTTAAGTGAAGTATAAAAAACTGGAATACTTACAATGGTCTCCCTGTGATTACTTCTGGGCTTATGTACAGGGATTGAGAGTAGCAGCATTTTTTTTTACTCTAAGTGTTTCTTTATCGTGTTCTATGTATAGTATATTTTGTGAAAAATTTTTGACCAAAGTATTTCTCTACGCTTCAGTTATTGGATATTTATGCCTGTGTAATTTTAAAACTTCACTGGAAAACAAATCGACTGACTTCAAAAGACTTTGTTGAAGTAAGCTACGCAAAATAATTCGCAGTAAGGAAACTTTTTTCTGTCGGCTATGAGTAACTGCATCATTCATTTGTGCTTAATTAATTGACGACTATGGCCGACTTAGACTTGAAGGTGGCCAGTGACTCTCCCACTGAGTGCCGGCACTTGAAGGCCACTACGCATGTTGTCGACAGGTGACGAGGGTGCTGATCGACCCGGTGACGAGGCGTGCCGTGGGGGTGGAGTACGAGAAGGACGGCGTGCTGAGGACCATCAAGGCCGACTTTGACTTGAAGGCGGTCAGTGACTCTCCCACTGTGAGTGCCGGCACTTGAAGGTCGCTGTGCATGTTGTCGACAGGTGACGAGGGTGCTGATCGACCCGGTGACGAGGCGCGCCGTGGGGGTGGAGTACGAGAAGGACGGCGTGCTGAGGACCATCAAGGTGCGCAAGGAGGTGATCCTGACGGCGGGCGCCGTGCAGTCGCCACAGATACTCATGCTCTCCGGCGTCGGCCCCGCCAAGCACCTTCGCCAGTTCGGTGAGTTCGACGCACGACCAAGCGCCTAACCCTTCCTCTCCCGCATCCACCTGTTACATAATTACGTGCATCTGGTTTTCGCGAAGAGTTACATGCTGGCTAGACTTCGTTATTATAAGTGAACACTTCCGGTTCTACTTTGGTTACAACCCGCACGCCTTTGCGGATATACTTCTTGCTGTTTTATTAGCTAATAAGCATTTCGTTATTCGGGTAATGAACGCCTGTGATTCGCGAGCAGGCATCTAAGACGCATAGTAGTTAAAACCATCCAATCATGAAAGTGGATCAGAGCTAAATTAATTCGAAATAAAGCTAAACAGGGACTATTTTGTAAATTAAAATCCTTTATATAACAACTGTATTAGTAATGTTGCGAAGATTGTAATTTCTTTTGTTCCTAAACAAATTTTACAACTGTAAGTTTAAAATTGCATTTAGGCTTATCCATCAGTTATCAAAAAATAAAATTAGTTACAGTGTTACAATTTACGAAATGTGATTCAACAAACAATTACATTCACAAATACGTACATACACATTTGCATTCACCCATTAAATTTTCACAAGCAGCCTCAACCACACACATAAACACAAACATATGCACACACAAGCACACGCAAACATAGAAACACTCGACCGACGCACGGATAAAGTGAGCAGGCCAAAAGCAAAGTTAAATTTACAAATGGTGGAAGAATATACAATGTGCATACAATTACACCTTAAGATTGGCTTTCAAAAGTGAACAGTTTAAAACTGTGTAAACAGAGGCATCACATTCGAAGCCGGAAACCTGAAAGACAGGTTTAACAACGAGGTCTATGTAGTAACGAATAGAATTAATGGCAATGTTCGGCCACGTTAAAGATAGCGAGCATTTCCTTTTCCACATTCCTTCTTGGCCACTAATGAGGACGCAACTGTAAGTATATGGACACCAGTGTCCTGACATGACGTATTTGGAACGGGATGACGTAACCCCAGGCGGAAACTTTACGGCGATAATAAAAAAGTGGGCAACAACTACGTATATCTCTAACTTATCGTTATTCCTTTCCTTCACAGTTTATTGTTTACTGACGTTAAAATAGGTTCAAAATTAATTGAATACCACTAAAAGCCCTGTTTTGTTTACCTAATATTAACGTGCACTTAATGACTAATTAAGTGACAGAGTGTAATCATTGGAAAACTGGATAGTTAAAACTATATAAATATTAACATTTATTTTGTGTATAAAATAAGAAATAAATACAAATTTCGTCGGCCCCAGTTCAAGATTTTTTACTCTCAACCAGGTTTAAGATATTAAACTATTTTTCATACGTTTCTACCGCTAAGTATATTAGCATATATGTTAAAATGCACGCATTTGAGGACTTGAAATATTTTTCGTAGCTTGATTTCAATATTGTCCAATTAAGAGCGCATGGGTGATAAATAAATATCATACACGTTCAAGGTTTTCTACATATTTTTATTTCCAAACACCAATAGGAAAAACAAACAAGAAAAACAATCGTGCTTAATATTTTTGTATACTTTGTGAGGAAATATTTCGCGAATGACGCTACGTTAGACAAAACAGGCGTTAGACAAATCGCGCGGTGCGATCCAATAGGGTGATTTTGACGGGACGTACGGAGTACTCAATTCTAGCTTGCCCTGCATTACTTTAAATATTTATACATAGACCAAGTGTGTTCAATTATATATTTCTTCCAAGAGTTTCACATTATGGTCTATTCGCGTATCTTCACACTTTTTGAATCAAACCTTTGAAAAATCACCCCATTAATATTTTTGTATATTTTGTAAGGAAATATTTCTCAGAGAATTGCAGTTTTTTTTGCGTTATTTTAGTTGCTATAAATATGTAAATTTTATTGCTTTTAAGATACTATGCCAAAGAAACGCGCAGGAGTAATAACTGGTACATGCCTTTTTGCTTAATCATGCAAACGCTTTCCGTTGGCGGCTACAGTTGAATAGAAAGAGCTCTGATAAAACACGCCTCATACGTAACGGAAACTGATTTTCAGGGAACGTCTGCGCGGAGGGAAGTCACAAAACTCTGCATGTACGCGTGCAACTCTACTCCGGTCGTAGACGACATGTCTTTGCGTGGAGAAACTCTTCTTATTGGGCTGGACCCCAGGCAGAATTAGATTACTCCCATACTGAACGTCTGTGAATCGCGAACATATTTCCAAGGTGCCTAGCGAACTGTGTCGTATCCAGAAATTAATCAAGAAGGGTGGCTACACGAGGGGTGGGCACTTTTAATAACGTTTAAACCACACGAGTACCAGTAAGCATCAAGAGGAATCATCACAAGNACCACACGAGTACCAGTAAGCATCAAGAGGAATCATCACAAGCACAACATTTCTTCTTGCGCCTGGCGGAGGACTAATAATGGCTCGGCACCTTCTTGCGAATATCACAGTTAAGGACATAAATATTACAATAACTATCGGCTTCTCCGTCTCCACTACTTCTCTGGCTCGCGCCATTAAGCTCCTGCCTGTTATATATATTTTATTACAATGCACTAGTAATGGTCATATTTTTCATAAAATTTAAGCAACGACGTTGAGGGAAAA
>NQII01001784.1:623508-680046 GCA_002778355.1 Clitarchus hookeri
AGATAACACCAGAATTTGTTTTGTAAAGATTGCAAGTGTGTTCCTATTCATCCAAATTCAAGAAATAATTACCGAGAATTTGTACAAAAATGGTCAATTATGCCCAAAGATATTTATTTTGATTACAAATGAAACTAATATGAACATAACGGTCGAAGTGATTAATTGCATTATAATCACGAGTTTAAACATTTTCTGTCAATTCACTAATATAACATTTTACGACATTAAGTATTATGCAATCACGCAACTTGCAATTGTCCACGCCGTAGAGTTTGAGTAGCTGTGATGAATCCTCTTAAGGAATAAAACATTACATTTAGATGTCAGTAACTGACTTAGTGGATAGGCTGTTCAAGAGCTTTTTTGAATTTGCTCTTACTATCTTAATTGCACGAACTAACACTGATCTCACGAATAAATATATAATATTATTCAGTGTGAAATCTATATCCAAAAAGGGATGTAAAGGGGAGGGGGGCAGGTGGGTTCACGCTCCCTTAGCACACCTTTGGTTAATTCCCCGGTAGCAATTACAATCATCGAATCACGAATCTCGGAAGTAGGCTATTGACCGCAAACAACCAGACACGTGGTAGCATAAACTATAGATGAGGTAAACCGATTTTCGCCTTCTGTTCGTATTCATCTTTTTATATGAATGATATGCATTGACTGACTTTAATATATTTTAGTTGCATTAAAACTAGGTTGGAGGAGGTGTAGAAACATCTCAAAGCACTTGTTTACAAAACATTGTGCTATAACTTCAAATCCTATCGAAATCCTATTCATGTTGTTTTTTATAGTGCAGAAAAGCAGTCCACTGTTTGAACACGAATGATAATAATGGCGTGTGCACCCAGGGCAAGGCAACAGTCTTTCCAGCTGGGACCCGTAGGCGACCGTCATCCCCGAGCATGACAGAAATGAAGCCCTAGAATGGAGCGGTGCTGGAATGCAAGGGCGAGGGAAACGGGAGTACCCCGAGAAAACCCGCCGGCAAGCGGCATCGTCCAGCACGATTTCCCCATGCGAAAATCCGGGAGTGAACCCGCTGGGGATCGAGCCCGGATCGCCGTGGTGGGAGGCGAGCGCCCTGGTCACTAAGCCACCGCTGCCCCTACAACACGAAGAGTGGCTGCAGCTCAGCTCGTATGTGCACTCCACCCCATATTCCAACTACGTATAGTAGCGAGCTAGCACGCGACATGTGTTCCGGGAGATATGAGCTGTGTTCGCTGTGTGTGTGGCAGGCATCCCGGTGGTGCAGGACAACCCGCACGTGGGCAACAACATGCGCAACCACGTGTCCTTCAGCGTCAAGTTCAGCGTGGACGCCGACCAGGGAGCTGCCCGACTCAACGACGACACCTTGAAGCAGTACCTCGACTCCAGGACGGGACCTATGTCCTCCACCGGCATGTCCCAGGTACTAACTGTTCCGCCGATCCTTCCTTTGTACGCTCTATTCCCTAGACGTAGCTTGGACTCCAGGACGGGGCCCATGTCCTCCACCGGCATGTCCCAGGTACTAACTGTTCCGCCGATCCTTCCTTTATACTCTCTATTCCCTAGACGTAGCGTGGACTCCAGGTTGGCACCCGTGCACTCCAATGGCATGTCCCAGGTTACTAACTGCTTGTCTTCTTTGAATGATATTACCAATGGGGGTTTTTTATCGATTGGAAAATTGCTTCGGAATACGTCATTGCAGAGCTATGTTGCCAAAGAAAACGCAGAGCATGACATAAAAAAAAATACACACAAAACAAGCCATAATTAACTGTTTTCAACATATTCTTGAAAAAAAAAAATTTTTTCCGTAAGGAATTCAGTAAACAGATACACCAAATTAAACGAAACAAAACAAGACGACCAACAAGCGAACGAGCAACGAAGACAAAATAATACAAATGCACACAAAAATCTTTAGACGACCTAATGAAGACAACACAAACACAGGCGAAGAAGAACACGATTACGTAAGCTTTGTTCTCGTGTTCGCTTTGCAATGGCGAGTAACCTAAGTAATTGTTCCAATTAGTTACGAACTGCTTTTTCCGCTCCGCCGATTTTTCCTTTATAGTTTCTTTTATCCTGGCCGTAGTGTGTACTTTGGATCAGCGCTTGCAGTCATAACAGAAGCTATAATCGTATTTGAATATCACAGTGATACTAAATGCTGCCATCAGTTAATTGAGCACTTCTCAAAGCCCTTTTTAAGACTTACTCTTCTCAATTCGTATCCTTCCACCAAATTAAAAATTTTCGTACGTTCTTGGAAGAATTCTCGCAATGGGGCTAACATATCAAACGAAACATTATTTTGAATCTACTCCATTGCATTGCATAACGTAGAAAACCAGAATAATATGTAAAGAAAATAACACAGTGACACAGTACAGAACCAACGTTACACAGTCGTCAACACAAAATAAAATCCAACACAGATAATTTATATATTTGTGTCCGCTTGTTGCGTTCTTTTTGTTGTTTTCTGACTAATACCTCATTAAGGATTATCTTTTTTGGTTTTTTTGGTTATATACACGCATATATATGCGTTTATATATATAGACTACTATACAGTGCATCTGTGTAGATGTTTTCTCTGCACATTATTCTGGTTTTCTACGAGGCCGACTGCAATGCCGTTTGTCCAAAACAGTGTTCTTTTATTTAATATGTAAACTTCATATTGCCACGGGCCAAACAACTTTATACTCACACGTCAGTTAAAAGAAAACCTGAAATATTTAGAATCCTAAATGCGTAACTAATATCGCCATGTGTTTTCTAATGTGTATAAAGAAAAAAACTAGTAAATATATTTTTTGTAAGTGTAAACATTACACTCGCAATACGTTAAAAATTTGAACAATTTACTTATTTTGCTGCCAATTTCCTGGGAGATAGTAAGCTTGTGTGTATGGTATCCAGTTTGTTTTTCAAAGGTTGGTGTCGTAAGTGCTCACTTCGCCGTGAGCAGCCTTTTAAGTCTGGTTGAAGGTGGCAGTCACAGAAAAAGTCGCAGGTCATAAAATGAGTTTCAAAGTGGCTCGCAGAGTCGTAAAATGCAAGACATACGTCGTGGATAAAGTCTAAGTCTTGTGACTACGACTACCACGACCAACCAATCAACATTGCCGAGACCATAGACAAGCAACTACAATAAAAAAACTATACACGAAAACTAAGTAGTTTTTTATTTATAGTATAACCATGGTTTTAATAGGGACAGTTACCCATGGATCTGTAACTTTTACATATTTCATTATCTTTGGTGGTTTGTGATTGGTGCTTAGAAAGCGTAAAAAAACGAGGTATTGTGCATAGCTTTCCGTACTGCATTGCGAATACCGCTACAACTTCCACGACTGTTACGACCTACGATTTCATTGTGTAGTCTATTCGCGGGTTCTTCAAACTTTTTTGAATCAAACCTTTGAAAAATTGACCCTATATATGAAGTGTTATGTTGTGTCCTAAATACGTCACGTATTACAAGCGTTTTATAATTTTGTTAATTTGAAAGTACCTAATTTTAATTAAATTGAACTTTTACTTATATTCTGTCCATAAAATATAATATTTTACAAATAATTAATATAATTAAATACAGGGAGAAACAGGCGTTGGGTAATGCTCAGTAAGAAATACATGTTGGGGAAAATAGTGTTACACTGGGTGCACACACATCCAGTGCGGTGTCCCTTTGGTGTAATTTCCTAAGCTTTGTTTGCATGGAGCGGAGGAATATCCCGGAAGTAGAACTTATGCAGGGCTTCAGAAAAGTCTGGGGTAACCGTGAATAACCAATAGACAAGTGTTGACTGTGTACCGCAGGTTGCATTCAACTGCAGCCAATTAAAGCGCGGCGGTGCTAATTATTAATGACTGTGTGCAGACATTACGGGACTGGCCGGTGCGCACAACATGGATTACTTAATACCTGAAGTGACAAAATACAATGCTTGAAGTGGCTTTGTGGCTGATCTGAAATACAACACCAGTACTAGGCGCTGTGCACACTGTATGTTGCTCTGAATTGTACTCCTGTTATACCCAACGGGCTGAGGTACAGGAGAGCCGACCGCCCACACGCTGTGCAAGGCACATTATGAAGATGTGTTGCGCAGGTGACGGGGTTCGTGCGGCTGAACACGAGTGACCCGGGCACGCCGCCCTACCTGCCCGACGTACAGGTCTTCTTCGACGGCTTCATGGCGAACTGCTCGGGCGGCGGCAACGACTCCGGCGACGGCGACCGGCGTCACATCCACGTGGTGCCCACGCTGCTGCGGCCGCTGTCTGCAGGGTCGCTGCGCCTGCGCAGTGCCAACCCACGCCACCACCCTCTCATCCAGCCCAACTACCTGGCACAGCGCGCCGATGTCAACCTCATGCTCGACGCCATCAGGTGACCGCCACTGGCACTCGCCTTATCTCTCTCTCTATCTCATCACCTGCGCCTGCGCAGTGCCAACCCGCGTCTCCACCCTCTCATCCAGCCCAACTACCTGGCACAGCGCGCCGATGTCGACCTCATGCTCGACGCCATCAGGTGACCGCCACTGGCACTCGCCTTCTCTCACTCTCTCTCTCTCTCACACACATCCCCTGCACCTGCGCAGTGCCAACCCACGCCATTACCCTCTCACCCAGCCCAACTACCTGGCACAGCGCGCCGATGTCAACCTCATGCTCGACGCCATCAGGTGACCGCCACTGGCACTCGCCTTCTCTCACTCTCTCTCTCTCTCTCACACACATCCCCTGCACCTGCGCAGTGCCAACCCACGCCATTACCCTCTCACCCAGCCCAACTACCTGGCACAGCGCGCCGATGTCAACCTCATGCTCGACGCCATCAGGTGACCGCCACTGGCACTCGCCTTCTCTCTCTCTCTCTCTCGCTCTCCCGCCGAGGTGAAGGCAATTCACGGTAAAGTGGGCACTTTAGAATTTAACAGTTGAAAAATGTCACAGCCATGTCAGTATTGACAACTGTTCGATAAACAGTTGTTAATACTGAAATAATGACCATTGTTTTCTGTTTTTCTTTAATGCACATAAATGTGAGAATGATCAAATCTGCAAAAAGCTTCAATCTTCTAATAATTCCACAGTTTCACTTGACCCACGCATGAATAAAGTGACCAGGCCCATGGCAATGTTTATTTTACATATGGCGGAAGAACACGTAATGTGCAAGAAAGAAGATATTGAGCACGGCTTTCAAAAATGCTCAGTTTACCGTGAATATCATATAGACATGTAAACGCGAGGGCAAGTAGGGCTTAAGGAGAATCCCTTGTAAAAATTTTAAACGTCTCAAAGGTTACGTCTGGCCATAAGGCCATGCTTCCCCGTGCATGGTGGGCGTATAGGAAATTAAATGCTAAATTCGGAGAAATATATCTCAGTCATTTTTTGTGGTAGTACTTTCAAGTAAAGATTTTTTGTTGGAGACTGAACGCATCTAGATTTGCAAACCTTCCAAATTTGAATTTTTAAATTTTAAATGCACTTTTTATTATTATTTATGTAATGGTTAAATTTGATAAATAATAAAAAAGGGCATTTAAAATAAAAAATAAAAAATTGGAAGGTATAAAATCTACATATATGCATTCAATCTCTAACAAAAATCTTTAGTTGAAAATACTACCATAAAATTACTGAAAGATCTTTGTCCGAATTTTGCATTAAATTTTCCTATACGCCCATGCTTGGTGAAGCCTGGCCTTAAGGAAGCATTTCGATGCCTCCCTCCACCCCCTTGTTAAGATTTGCATTCCCGGGAAGCTGAATTTCTCGGAAATCAGAGCTGTATTAGTAGATCCACCTTTATTTTAAATCTCAAATAGAGTTGGTTTCCATGCTCCTAACGGCGTCACGCCAACTGGTGAGCAGATGACATGAATGCCCGAGTGTAAAACCCACAATGCACCTTACAGCTGTCACAATGTTTAACACAATGTCTAAAAATCATATTATTTCTATTTCTTAACTTTATAGTGTCACGCTTTCAAAATAAAAATGTGGCAACATAACGTCGGTAAACTTAAATATCAGTTTTTAATTGAGACAATGCACGTAAGCTTTGACTTTATTTTAATTTAAAAAATTACTTAATTTTAACAATTAATTTTTTTAGCCTTATTCCTTTTTAAAAACTCTTGTTTCCACTAGTTAATTTAGCACAAAAACAGCAGGACAGTGATTTTGCCGTAGTTACGCAAAACTATTCCACCGAGAAACGTTTACATCTGCTGAAAATTGCATTAAATAGTAAATATACATATTCAAAATTATTTGACAAAAATGTATGAATTTATTTTCAAAATTTAATAAATAGGTAAATAACATATTCATGACCCCACAGAACTGCGATAAAGGGAGACTGGTGGTCCTCAAATATTAATGACCTCAGGGCATTGCGAGGTGTAATTGCTGAAGATTGACTCAGGCCGAGTGTTGACCACAGAATCTAATTTGTAGACGAGAGGAAGTGGGTCTTTAATCCCTTACGGATTGGATAAGTACTGAGATAAGTGTTTTCTGCCTACACCTGCGGTTGGATACAGAAACTCCCTGCCAGCTGCTAATGTATAGATACTTTGCTCATTGTCAACATTAATTACCAATAAGCCAATAATCCCCCTTTTAATTTTCTAATAGGAATTCTGCTTTGAAAAAAAAAGTTTACTTAATTGAGATGAGATTTCGCAGCTGCCTAGTCAAGATCATTAACTCATAACCGATTAATACGAATACAAATTTACACCCTTGTCTTATTTGGGACTTGAATAAGGGCATATCGTATCATAAACTGGGGTCCAAACAAACCATACAACGGATGTTGGGTTATTGGAGCTACCGAGATGGATGACGCAAGATAATGCCATTCTTTTGACTAATTTTTGTTTTCTGTCAAAAACTCAATACTGGAACAATTTCATTCATATACAATATGGCCTTCCTAGGTTAGGAACAAGGAACGCCTGTTAGAAGCCATTCAGTAGTGTTATGTGGAATGGAGATCTATATGATGTTAAAGAAACGGCAAGGAATATTCTGCGTTGAAAAATTACTACTTTTTCCCACCCGTATCTCTGTGATGCTTCGAGGAGCTCGGCTGGCAGGCATCCCAGATTTTAGTGCTGCAACAGTCTTGGCATTCAGTAGGAGCTGGACGCTAACAGTCGAGTGACGTACAGTTATGTGTCTGCATGCCCCTACATAAAATCCCACCCCTTTCCGATCATTTCTGGTGGAGATATACCACTATGTAAGGTGACCGTGTAGAGGAATGTTATTTCAATGTCAAACAGTTTGGCTTTTTCCCAGTGGAGGTGCCTCACTTTGAAGGGGTGAGCCTCCAGCATGCGCATAGTCCGTGCAGAACGCCAGTNTCGTCCCTATCGTTCTGCTTCACCACGCGTGACGTCGCCTCTGGGCATTCTTCGTTTAGGGAAGAGCGCCCCCCCCTCCAGTGCTGTTAAATCCCCCACTATGAGCTCAACACTTTGGGTGCAAGGATAAGGAAGAGCTCCCCCACTCCATTGTTATTCACTCCCTCACCAAGACATGATCNCAAGCGCTTCACCAACCCGGAGAACCACCAGGTGGGCACCTGCTCGCTGGGCACCGTGCTCGACGGCCGGCTGCGCGTCAAGGGCGTGCACGGCCTGCGGGTGGCGGACGCCGCCGCCGTGCCCGTGCCACCCACCGGCAACCTCAACGCACCCGTCGTCATGCTGGCCGAGAAGGGCGCCGACATGATCCGGGAGGACCACTCTCCCAAGTTCGTCGTCCCTATCGTTCTGCTTCACCACGCGTGACGTCGCCTCTGGGCATTCTTCGTTTAGGGAAGAGCGCCCCCCCTCCAGTGCTGTTAAATCCCCCACTATGAGCTCAACACTTTGGGTGCAAGGATAAGGAAGA
Source organism: Clitarchus hookeri (assembly GCA_002778355.1). NCBI lineage: Eukaryota > Metazoa > Arthropoda > Insecta > Phasmatodea > Phasmatidae > Clitarchus > Clitarchus hookeri. The sequence goes on from NQII01001784.1 coordinate 631,462, forward strand.
GCTCCCCCACTCCATTGTTATTCACTCCCTCACCAAGACATGATCATTGTTGGTTTAAGGACAAGGACAATTTCCCCATCTCCAGCATTGTTGACTCTCTCACCGTGACGTTACTACTGTTGGTTTTAGGATAAAGGCAAGCTCCCCCACTTCATTGTTGTTCACTCCCTCACCATGAGGTCATCAATGTTGGTTTAATTTTAAGGATGTTGTATTTTTCACTCCCCAAATACCTCACCACTGTTGGTGTAAGGATAAAAAAGAGCTTTTCCATCCAGTGCTCTTCAATTCCCAGTACACCATCACAACTCTTTATTTATGGATAAAGGACGACCCCCCCTCCAATGTTCATTTCCCAAAATGTCTTCACCACTCCTTTATTAAGTATAAGGGAGATTACCTATTCACTGAGTCTTGCTTTCCCATCTTGACGTCGCCCTGGTCACTCTGTGGTTAATACGAAGGGGTAGAAGGTTTTGGATCTACCAGTTTTAGAAGCAGGAATTTGTGTAGCTGGCGTCAAAGTTTATTTTCAGGAAACTGAGAACTAGAATTATTCTATCTTCCTGGTGACTGTGTAAAGTTCTTAGAAAAAAAAATTTACTTATAATATTTTCAAATATTAATTTATTATTTATAAAACCAACAAATATCGCTCAAAAATTACATTTTTAGTAAAAAAAATCTTTTTTTGAATGCGTACCTGCTATACTAGAAGCACGAAACAATAAAATTAAGGTGTAATAAGTTTTCTTCCTTCAGAAATATTCAGTAATCGTGAACCAGCAACCGCATATTCCTCTCACAGCCAATCACGCGCCTGTTTGCTGCCGTTGTCCCTCCCAGCTCCAGTGCCTTAGTATGTTTAACATACTCGCGTGGTGAGGTACGTTTGTAAAAAAAAAATCAGTTAACACCTTACTGACACTTGAAATTTTGTTTTTCAGTCCACTGGAAATCCGTCTTGTAACATAGTTCAAATACTTTAGCCAGCATTGCGTTGCAAACATGGCATGCAGCTAAAAGTACATTAACTTATAATAAAAGTATAAGACTGAGGCATTTCATTTGTTTAGGCATGCAGACCACATTTAGAGTGGTAGAAAATTTGGTAACAAATTTTAGCACGCGAACTTGAAATAAAAGCATTGATTAGTTTTTCATAGTGTTCTCTCATTGAAATAAATTGTAGTTGTATTATTTTTATTTGTATACATCTGACAAGAATAATATATTTATAAATATAAGTATTGTTAATATTTATTTCAAAGTGTGCATAATCAGAAAGTGAACGAGTGGCAATTGAAATGTATTGTATTAATTGTATATATCAATAAAAATAATTAATATTAAAATTGTTNATATATTTATAAATATAAGTATTGTTAATATTTATTTCAAAGTGTGCATAATCAGAAAGTGAACGAGTGGCAATTGCAATGTATTGTATTAATTGTATATATCAATAAAAATAATTAATATTAAAATTGTTTTTTTTTTTGCCATGGAAATGTTACATAACATAGAGAAAAATCATTTTTCTGTAAAACGTGGCTACTTTTTTCTAAGTAATCTTATGTTGGCCTGTTAATACTTTTCAATGTGGTAGAATATAAAACAGCACTGTTATGAAGTCAAAGTATTAAAACACATTGAAAAAAGTTGTTTTGATACTACGATTTCATTAGAGGTGATATTTACAAAATAAGAGAAAATAATTTTCGACAGCCTGAAAATTACTTATTGCTTGAAACAGCTGATTTTCGTGAAAAGTGTTCCACGCAGTCTAAATACCTTACGTGCGCACGTGCAGTTTTCTTTTGGTTAATGGCCGCGTGTTGTGAGCAGATATAAAGATGTTTGACTCGCCAATTAGAATAGTTTACTCCGGCACTGAACGTCTGTAATTCGCGGGCAGGCCTCTAAGATGCATAACAGTTAAAACCATCCAATCGCAAAAGTGTGTCTTAGCTGAAGTGTTTTTAAATACTACTATACAATAACAGTTTTCGCTTAAAACGTTTGTCGCAACTTATTGCCAGTGTACGGAGTTTAGTTATTAAATTCTCAGCTATTATTAATTTACCTTCATTGGTGACCGTTATTTTAATTTTGTTGACTCGTACATTGGCTGATGTAGAATTTCGGGTACTCGATAAATGATGGATTCGTAAAGATTTCACTTATACAGCAAAAAAAAATTTTCCCAAATAAACTGAAAATTTTTCAAGAAGTTAAGTACTTTTACGGGTATGAGCATAAAGGTGACAAAGTTATCTGAGACGATTGCTAAAAAATTATCAACTTTCACTTTTATTTTAATTGAATATTCTGTAAGTGTTCAACAGGTAGGCATTTATTAAACCCGTCAGTGCTCGCTCGTTAATTTTGTTGAATAAATTTGTGGTAGTTGTTCAAAAGGGGTAGTAGAATCGCGGAACATAATTTATATATCTGAAAATAAATGCAGCAAGCAACTCAAGGATACTGAAAGACATTAGAGTCAATCAGCAGACCTTCAACTTTTACCTCACAAATCGGAAAATCTCCGTGTTACGTTCAGCTGTTTCTGTTCTTTCTGTACTGGTTTTGATGGAGAATTCTTCCACGAGCAACGAGCAAATAAACAGTAAACCCAAGTATACAGAATTATACAGGAGTATGGATTCCTGTGACGAAAGCGCCCTTGGTTGTTTATTGGCTACGCCAGTTTCTGGAAACGGCAACACATCTGCTCGGCTGCAGCTCAGAGTAGTTAAGTATACAGAGGTGAAATAGTGTGGCGGTTCCTTTCATGTGGACGTATTCATTCTCTGTTTGGCTGCGCGAGGCTCTGGTAACAGGCCTTGTATCTGATTGGCCACTGCATGCTCTGAAAGTTTCTCTATTGGCTAGGCTGCCGTCTGACAAGTAGGATAGATAGGGGTGGAGAGGTTTGGACGACTCTTAACAGCGAGTTATAAAGAGCCGAAGAAGGTGAAACGACTATGAAGCAGCGCTGGTATGCAACGGTGGTGGAAGAAACGGGAGATCCCCGAGAAAACCCGCTGACAGATGGCATCGTTCCACACGATTCCCAATCTGGGAACAACCCCGCCTGGAAACGAACCCAGTTCACCTTGGTGGGAAGCGTGTGCCCTAGCCGCTACACCACCCCGGCCCCATAGAAACTAGGTTACTAGGCGCTGGTTAGTGAACGGTATCCCAGCATTTTGTTGGAGTTCGTGATCTAAGCTGCTGTTTCACGTTTATAATTCTTAAGGATTTACGTATTTTCCTCCATAACTTAATTTTTGGAGTCAGTATATAAAAACCAAATTTGTTAAGGCACAGGGAACATTTTAAAGGTTATTTCGAAACCCCTCTTATTTTTCCAACATGATTAGTTTCACATATGTAACCGTAATCAAACATTACCTAATTATTTATTAATTTCAATCCCACATGGGAAAATACAGGTATAGTTGAAACACTACATATTTTGAAAAATTCGTTAAGTAGTCGTCTATGTCATGTCGAGCTTTCATTTTTTATTTCTGGTCATACATTTTCATTACGAAAATTAGTAAGAAAATTCTAAGATGGAGTGGATACTACCCCCTTAAGTACACCCTGGCTACGGCATGCCGCAAAAAAATTCATCTATTTGTCGGACTTTTATTGGGAAATTAGTCACCAGTCACTGATTAACGAATACACATACTGAGAAGTGAGGTAATTTTACTGGTGCGTGTGGCTGGTGAGCGCTTTATAAGTCGGTATAACTTTTTTTTACCAACCACCAAATCGTACCTATTATCTTAAGTTCAAATGTTCAAAAAATTGGTCCTCTATTTTACTAATAGAATGTCATGGCTGGGACATCGCATCTTTGGCATAAAAAAACACTTGTCCTGAAAGTAATTTGGTTTAAAACAATTTAGGACAAATTATTTTTCTGCCAAGGGACGTTCACTCTCGGAGACTTGTACGTGTAGCACTTCTGAACACACAAACACTTTGTGAGCCTTTAGATTTTTTTCTTTTCGAAAATTCTTCGAGTTAAATATGTACTTGGTTAGTTATAACACATAATTCTTGATTTTTTTCTGTCATTTATACTGGCCCACGCGACTACGATTAACACACCTGAACTGTGCTCTTCTTTGCATACTTTACTTATAAATTGTTTCATAACAACACGTCTCTTCTTCGTAAATATTAAACTCACACTCTTCACATTCCTTCCAGGTTTTGCACACAATCTGTCGTTAACATGACAACGGTGATTACTGTTTACTGCTGCGCCACTAACGGAAAGTATAAATAGTATATGGATGCGCAGTTTAAGGTGGAACCTATGGATTCCCAATAAATCCGATGCGTGACATAACCCGCGACGAAATATGCTAGAAACGGGAACACTTCGAGAAACCCCACTAGCGACGTTTACCACATGCGAGAAACCTGATCTTTGTACGCCGGGGATCGAACCTGCGCCAACAAAATACATTGTCCCAGTTTGTGCATAATATGTAAAATGGTTTGCACGACATGATAGATCTTTGTATATAGAATTGCTTACGGTGTCGTGAATTGATATAGGCTGTTGACGGCAAAGTGAGCACTTCTGAGGCCCTAGTTACTTTTTTCTTTCAGCAATTTAATATCCTTTAACCATATTTTTAAATAAATATTGCCATGTAAGTAATAAACACAGCGTGTGTATTCCACCGTACTCGGAAGTTGACGTCTAAAGATAAAATAACATTTATTTATTTACTATTATTACAAATGAGAGGGCTTTCAAAAGTGCTGACTTTACCGTGAATAGCCTATACTGAGTTGTTATCACGACCTTTTTAAAACTGGGTGACACAGTCACAGAGTAGTTTAAAACACAGTTGTGAAACAGCCTCTTACACCGCCAACTAACTCCAGCCTAATACGCCAGCAGAATGGCGCCACTGGCCAGCAACATGTCGGACCGACGTTCAGCGATCGGCGTCTGCGGTGACGTAATCGCCAGCCGGCAGACCAAGCAATAAGGAACTTCCCGCAGCATACAGTAGCCAATGAGATGCGAGGTCCGTTCCCAGAGCCTCGCGCAGCCACTTAGAGAATGTGTACGCCCAAGCCATTTCGTTTCTGTGGACTCATCCACTCCGTGATACGCGGTACAGTGATACATTACAATCCTAAAACATGTGTTCTGGAATATGAATTTTAGAGAATAAGGCGTTTTATGTTATGAGTAAATTTTAAAATCCATCATTTGATTACTATGCAAACAGACCAATAAAAATACACGGGTTAGAATATTTCCGTCCAGATTTATTTCGACCAACAAGTTGTATTTTTTGTTGCTATTTTCTGTAATAATCTGTACGCGGTTAACTAAACGGTTTTTGAAGCTTTTTTAAGGATCTAATTTTATTTTAACTTTTTATCCTTCCGCCATATATAAAATTGATGTTGCCGTGGTAACGATAACTTATCAATGCGCCAGTCAAATGTAAATGTGAAGTTTCCAGGTACCCAATAATGTTACTAATATGATTATCCTGGATATCACGCGTGTAAAACAAGCAAAAACTAAATTGAACGAAATGAGACTCTTCAAATGTATACCTCATTATTATAATAACACGAAATTACGACATAAACTACTTCTTATAAATTGCTTGGTGGTGTGGTTTCAGACTGCTCGCCTCTCACCTAGGCGAACAGGGTTCGACTTCCGGTGGGGTAGCTCCCGGATTTTCACATGTGGGAATCACGCCAGACGATGCCGCTGGTCGGCGGGTTTTCTCGGGATCTCCTATTCCCCACGCCATTGCACTCCGGCGCTGTTTCATGTTCATCTTTCTTTACCCTCATCGACTCTCAATACCTCGGTGTTAAGAGCAGTCCAAATCTCCCCACTCTCCTACATAATGTAATACTTTATAAAAACGGCAGAATTAATATAATCAGTCTTCCGGTCAATAAGTTTAGATACCGAACAGCTAAACAAAAATGTAAAGCGAAACTGGATTTGCTAAAAAGTTTTATATTCGCAAAATTTTTGTTTATAGTCATTTATCCACATCCATTGCCATTTCGAGCGAAATGAATCGGACTTGGCATTTCTTGCTGTATTTCAGAGACGGTAAATATATGTCGACATATATTATCTGAAAATACCATTATTAAAGATCTTTAGTATCCTATATAAAATATACTTCTATGCTTTTAGGATGAAGGTGCCAGTTAACAGTTTCACAGTTACGCCACAGCAAATATAAAATGTCACCAATGCTATTAATTTGGCATCAGAACGACAAGAAGATTTTCGCCAGAGTACTTTTATACTAAACGGGAAGTTACCGATATACCTAATTAACCTACTTTCCTCAACATGGATGCAAATCATGTTGATGAAGTACTTAACATGTTAGATGGTATGTGGGTCTGACGTCTCGTTGACGGCGATATCATTAGATATGGAAACAAAAACAAACACAATACCAGCGAGAAAATTACAAATACACACGTGCCTTATCCGGGACTCGAACTCAGAAAGTCTCGTACCGTAATCTAATGTGCAGCCAACTGCATGACAAGGAAATAGGATTCAGAGTACCAACTTAAAATGTAATAAGTCTAAAATTTTAGTAGATTGGGTTTACCAACCACAAATATTTTCATGGATATCATTTTGAAAACAAGTGCGTGTGTCACTTAAACCATAAAAGTTTACGTGGCCTACCATAGCACTTCTTGCGTGCAGAATTTGGTGGAAATAGGTCGACTGGTTCCCGAGATATGGCATATAAGCTTTTGGTTGAAATTTGTCAATTTATTTAATATACATAATAAACGTATCTAAATAATTTACATTGCAACCATTAAAAAAATTCCTGATTACCTTAACAAGTCCTATTTTAGCACCACTTAGAAAATTTGGTATGTATTGGTGGATTGGTTCCCGAGATACGGCATAAATGTTGTATTTTGTCAACTGGTAATACCTTTTTTAAAAGAAGGTGCCAACACATGATCTCTATAAGCATATTTAATGCTTCTAATAAATAATCTCAGCACAAAAATCTCAATTGAAATTGATTAAATTATTTAGTTCGCAAGGAATCCCTTGATTGGTACTCGTCCTAGAGTATAACAGCTCAATTTTCTCACTTGGTGCTATCTTCAATTAAAGCGGACAAAACTGTTATGTATTTGCACATTCAATGTTGGTCACCAATACTTCTACGTATTGAGTTCGGTTGAAATTCTTTAGGATAATGGCGTACTAACCGAAAATATCTACATTGCTGTTATTTTAAAAATATGTGACCACCACCTTCAGTCATATAAATTTAGATGGACTACAAAACTATAACTTGTCGCTTGAATTTGAAGGGTATCAGTTCAAAAAGCTTAATTTTTCATTTTGTGTTATCCTCCAAAATGACGGACATGTGAGGTTATGTACTAGGCTTACCTTATTTGATGCTTGCGTAAATGCTACCAGCATACAAAGTTAAGTTCAAGTGAGTTTCATGGTTTCGTAGATATTGCATAGTACACTAATAAATTTATATTGCAGCTATTTTGAAAATATGTGTCGGACATTCTTGAAACATGTACGTTTACACGGTCCACCGTAATACTACTTGCTTGCCAAATTTGGTAGTAACTTGCTGATTATTTCTCGAGATATGACAAAATAATGTTTGTTAATGTAACTTTATCTTACAAAATGGACGACAAAAGAGACTCTCTGTATACACATTTGATTATTGTAAAAGATCCTGCCAGCATAAAAAGTTAAATTGAAATTTGTTACATGGTTGCATAGATATAGCATAGTTATCTTAAAAAGTTGTTATTACCGCCATTTTGAAAATAAGTGTTTGTCTTACTAAATAATATCAGTTTACATGACCTACTGTATTAATACTCGAATGCCAAGTTTTGTAGGAATCGGTTGATTATTTCCCGAAATATGACATAAAACCTTTATTTTTCAATTGGCTCTATCTTACAAAATGGCTAACAAGAGAGGTTACGGTTTGACAATTTTAATGCTTGCAATAGAAACTTTCAGCATAAAAAGTTTGGACGAATTAGGTCAAACAGTGCGGAAAATATAGCAATCGAACTATAAAATATTGATACAACCGTCATTTTGAAAATAAGAGTCTGTCTGACCCATTTAAATTGCAAATATTAAAATGGATTAAAGAGTATTACCTATACGCCAAATTTGGCAGTAATGGGTTATGTAGTTCCCGGAATTTATCCTAAAAGCCTTAATTTTTCATGTTGCACTATCTTCCAAAATGGCAGACTAATAACATAGTAATTTTCTAAATTAAATGTTTTCATCATACGCTGTCAAGACACAAGATTTGGTTTAAATCGGTTAAATGGTTCACGTGATATAACATAGCGTCCTCAATTCTAGAATAGCCACCATTTTGAAAATAAGTACCAGACTTGATCGAAAACTATAAAAGTCGGACAAACTTGCTAAATATTAAATGTGTATCGACTTTGGTGAAATTCGGCTATCGGGTTTAAAAGTTATAAAGAGGGCGGGGTAGGGGGGACATACATTCCAGACAGACATCCAGAGGATTCCTTCGCAAAGCCTGCTAAAAAGTTGTCAAATATTATGTACCTACATTTTTATAAAATACTGCTTAAAAATTTTAAGATCTGGAGTTGTCACAAATTTATTATGTGCTACTGCAACATTAAATATATATAGAATATTTATAATGTCAATTACGACCAGAAAAGAATTACAATAATTGTGGTAGGTCAAAATAAATTTCTTATTTCCTGCTTTCGTGAAATTACATGCACAAAAAATACCGGATTTTTGGGGCGTGTCTGTTTTTTTTTGTGCGCTGAGAAAACAATAAAGATGAATTTCGCATGCAGGAACAGCGCACCTATGACGCTTCGATTCCCACGTAGGATTGTATTGCACGAGCTATAAGGAAATAACTTGTCATTAGATTTCACACGATGATCTTATATTTTATGACTTGTTCTAGAAAGAGTTGTATAAATAGTGTTCGTTTGAGGTTTGAAATTTCTCGGTATTTTCTGGTGTAAATATAATCCTGAAATTATACATTACACTCGTTTGAAAGGTAAAAAATTTATGTTTAAAAATAACCTTCCAAAAATGAGAGGATTATTATTCCGTTTGAATATAAATGCTTTGATGTTGTGACAGTTTTAAGGTCATGGAGCGAGTAATTATTGAAAAATCGATTTTGGAATGACTGTCAACAGGCACGTGAGGTTTAGCAGATTTGACACCCTTATGAAACTATGATGGTCCTACAATAAAAAAAATGACTTCTAGGATCCATTTCTGTTGAAATTAACATTGCCATTGCTTTGTGTTGAACACATGACTGATACGTGGTGTGATCAGTCAACTGTTTGTGATTAATTTGGTAATAACTGTAAAATAAATTCGTGTGAATCACAAAAATCATAATGATTTTGTAAACTACAACTATATATATATGTTTATTGTGTGTGTATTCAGCAAGCTTAACATCCTCGTTATTTAAGGTATAACACAAAATTTACTTTTCTGCTTTCGCTTTCTTAGGACAAAACTTCAAACATAGTACACGGAAATAAATGTGACAACAACAACAAACACAGGAAAAACATTTAATAACCACGTATAATTTATAACAAATTAATATAAACTAGCACCATACATTTTAGTGTAAATATTGCACCTCGTCATTGAAGACCACCAGAGTTAGTTAATGCGGTGTTCGATACTCAGCGAAATGATCCCGAGTGACGTGTATGCAAAGACCAGTTAATACTGGAAATATAGCAGTAAGTGAAAAATACTGTTCCTGCGATTGTATACAAGCTGTAACTGAACGACAAACAGTGGATGCATGCTCGTCATAAACAAGCAATAGGAAACATTTAATAAGAAACATTCATAATTCGTGTCATTTTCTGACAACACGCGAGACCACGCACTCGTCTGTTTAATCGAGATGGTGTGGCTTATCTATAATGCGCTCACGAGCTCTTCGTCCCTGCACAGCATGATGATAACGTGCGTGGCGCACTGGAGCAAAGAGCTGGTGCGCGGACTGTACCAACTTCTGCCACAGGCAGGATAAATTTTCTCTTGTTGCGTGGTTAGACGTGTTTAGGCAAGCACGTGACCAAAAAACTGTGCCCAGTGACTAACGGAGAAGGACAACTGATTTTCACGAAGAGATTTACTTGCAAGTTAGACTTTATTATTACTACGTGCACGCGCGATAAGACATTTTCTTGCCTGACTGGGCGAATCAGAACTAGGCTAATCCGATACTCAACTTTTCTGATCATATAATCACGAAAATGTTTCCGAGTTCATTTTTTTTTTTTCAAAATACAACTTTTCATGAAATATTTTTCCGGAAGTCAGATGCCACTACTAAAGGATTAAAAACCCACTATTTCTTGAATTATAGTCTGTTGTAAAATAACAAAACTGTATAAGTCTTCAAAGGTGGAGATGACCAATACTCGTAGCAAAGAACACAGAAAGTATGTAATACAGAACAGTTTATGTCTTTGCAATGTTATGATTAACCTGATATCAGCTAACCACTGCAAAACCTGTCGCCGTCATACAGTTTCAGAAAAATTCCCTTTTTTTTTGACAGAAGAAGGTAAAGGAGGGGGAGGGGGATTGCGCCACGTAGAAATATAATTTGCTTTGGAATACCGCATTTGTTTACTAACATTTCATATTAAAAATAATTATTTTGGTTATTACCTTAAATTTTATAATTTTCGAGGAATTAACGCGTAAGGGTCAGAACAAAAGGGTTAAATTACTTGCCAAACAAATTCGTCATTGGGGTCAGTTAGGGGGAAGGGAAATCATATAAGGCTCTTTTGTATCTAAACTGAGAGTTACGCGGCGTAGTTTCTTACCTGGCCACACAACAGCGCCACGAGCGTACGTGTGTCGGGCGAGGAAGCTCTGCAGAAACGCTGAGAAAATATGCAGTGATGTCACTCTTTGTGTAGTTTTTTCGCAGAATCTTGACACTTTTTCAATCAAACCATTGAAACATCAACACATGTAAGACGTGTTTTGTTATTTCCTAAATGTGTCATGTCTCACAAGCATTCTATACTTCTGATAACATACAAGTATCTAACTTTTAGTTAAATTGAAATTTAATTATATTTTACCTAATTATAATATGAGTTTGTTAGTAATACCTGATAAGAAATAGTTCTCACGGAAAATACTATTGAACTGAACGCACAAATACGGTGCGTTGTCCCTTTGGTGTTATTTCCTAGACTTGTTTTCATGAGACCGAGGAATAACCTGACAGCAGAAAAAAAAACATATATTTTGAGATAAAACGCTCTTAAATATACGTTTTTACCTATTTTGGAGTTCTCTGAAATGGCGTTTCTAATACGCGTTACATTTTGAAAGCACTCAACAGCCCTCGTCTGAAGTGAGCGTTCTTTTGTAGATCAGCACAGTTGAACCTCAATAACCACGCATCGTGTAACAGGCCTGCTATTCATGTTCCGAGGGAGGGGAGAAGGACGGGGTGTCCTGCAGGAAGGAGGCGCAGATCACGCCTTGCAGGTGACCTTGACCCTGAAGGGCTGAGGGGCGGTGGTGAGGCCGGACATCGGCAACGTGGACGGCGGTGGGTCACCCTCCGGCAGGGAGAAGCTGAACTCCTGCAGGAGGCAGGCGAAGAAGACGAACAGAGAGTTCCTGGCGAGCGCCTCGCCCAGACAGGCGCGCTTGCCCAGCCCGAAGATGCTGAGCCAGTCGTCCCTGGCGTAGCGCCCCTCGGCGTCCAGGAACCGGGACGGTCTGAAGACCTCCGGGTCCCCCCAGTGGTCCTTGTCGTGGTGCAGCGCGTGCAGGTTTGCCATCACCACCGTGTCCTGCAACAAGAGCGACCTTCTAGCTGCACAAACATGACATGACGTCTGCGATAGTCCACACCCCGAAAGCATAGCTGACTTGGTTCAAGCTTGAATCGGGACCACGGTGGTTTAGCTGCTAGAGCGCTCGCCTCCTACCAAGGCGAACTGGGTTCGATTCCTGGTGAAGTCGCTCCCGGATTTTAGCAGGTGGGAATCGTGCCAGACGATGCCACTGGTGGGCGGTTTTTCTCGGGGATCTCCCGTTTCCCCCGCCCTTTCATTCCGGCGCTGATCCACGCTCACCCCGCTTCACCCTCATCGGTTCTTCGAGACCTCGATGTCGAGAGCGGCCCACTCTGAAGTGGATTCCAGAAAACAGTAAAACATAATGAACCTCTCAAGAGGTAATTTATGCCCCACGCACTCTTAATGCGACCACAAAAATAGTCCAAAAGAACTTGATAAAAAATAATCACTGTAACTCTTGCAGGCAAGGACAACTGTATGCTTTAAGGCGTTGAAGTGAATACATTGCTATTTTGACTTGTACTAGTGTCAGTATAACGCTCTTGTCATAGGCCGGGACTAGTAATAATGTGTTTGTGCTTGACGATATTGACACCAGCNCGAGACCTCGATGTCGAGAGCGGCCCACTCTGAAGTGGATTCCAGAAAACAGTAAAACATAATGAACCTCTCAAGCGGTAATTTATGCCCCACGCACTCTTAATGTGACCACAAAAATAGTCCAAAAGAACTTGATAAAAAATAATCACTGTAACTCTTGCAGGCAAGGACAACTGTATGCTTTAAGGCGTTGAAGTGAATACATTGCTATTTTGACTTGTACTAGTGTCAGTATAACGCTCTTGTCATAGGCCGGGACTAGTAATAATGTGTTTGTGCTTGACNTTTAAGGCGTTGAAGTGAATACATTGCTATTTTGACTTGTACTAGTGTCAGTATAACGCTCTTGTCATAGGCCGGGACTAGTAATAATGTGTTTGTGCTTGACGATATTGACACCAGCTGTTTACGAGATTACAGGACGTAGTCTCAACAGTGAATATTGTCTGTCTTGTCATAGGCCGGGACTAGTAATAATGTGTTTGTGCTTGACGATATTGACACCAGTTGTTTACGAGATTACACAACGTAGTCTCAACAGTGAATATTGTCTGTCACGCGTGAGAGATTTCGTTATTGTACCCCGTTTTTAGCCGTGTACNAACGTAGTCTCAACAGTGAATATTGTCTGTCACGCGTGAGAGATTTCGTTATTGTACCCCGTTTTTAGCCGTGTACAGCTTAGATCATTAACGCCACTAACTATGCAATGTACCGTATATTCGACAAGGTTGAGCGACGAGCAACAAGCTGGTACGACTGTGCACTAACGATTTTTTTAGAGTCATAAAAATTATAAAAAAATCTGTGGAATACAATAAAACAAATTTCCTAGGTTTTTCTGAAAAAATGTAATTTAATAGCATGTAGCTACAAATAGTCCGAAAAACTGGGGAAAAAAAATCCTTTGCGAACTAATAGGTTTGCTTTAAGTTACATATTCTTAAAACTTAATAAATGCACAAACAAAATTGGAGTTTCCGTCCCTCTATTACTAGGGGTATGAAAAATTTGGTGGAAATTAGTTGACTTGTTAAGGAAATATGGCAAAATATCTCACTTTCTCTTCTAGCATACTTATGCAAAAAAATAATAAAAAAGAGGATATTTTTATGTATAAATGATGCTTTTAATTAATACTGCCAGTGTACGAAATTTAGTTAAATTTTTTTGAATTGTTAAATATATATTACATATTAAAACCAATTATTTNTTGTTAAATATATATTACATATTAAAACCAATTATTTATATTAATGCCATTAAAAAAAGCATTCCACACCTAAAACATGTTATTTTACATACCCTACTGTAGACATACTAGTGCGTAAAATTATATGGGAATCGGTTCATTGGTTTTCGAAATATGGCATAAAACCTCAATTTTTTAATGTTACGCTCTTCATAAATGGAAGTAAAAAAGGTTGCATATTAGCACATCCAATGATTAACATAGATACAGTATACAGAGCTAAGTTAAAATAGGTTCCTTATTTCTGTATACATAGCACACTAAGCTAGAGTGTTGTTGTAGCCTCCATTTTGAAAATAAAGTGTCTGGGACACCTCAAACATACGAATTAATATCGCCTACCATAAAAAAATGTATTCGCAAAATTTCGTCGGAATCGGTTCATGGTTTGTCGAGATATGACATAACTTAATTTTTTCATGTGGGGTTATCTTACAAAATGGCAGAAAAAGGATGTCCTGTGTAGAAAAAATTCGATGGTTGTAATATATTCTGCCGACATGCAAATTTAAGCTGAAATTCGTTTTGCAGATACGTAGATATAACACGCTAAAATCAGATTTTTGTATGGACACCATTTTGAAAATAAGTGTCCGATCAACTTAAATTATACTAATTTACATGGTTGGCAGTAATGCTATTTGTTTGCCAAATTTTGTGGTAATCTACTTTTTTCCATAGATGTGACATTCAATTTTTAATTTGTCATGTGCCNTATTTGTTTGCCAAATTTTGTGGTAATCTACTTTTTTCCATAGATGTGACATTCAATTTTTAATTTGTCATGTGCCGCTTTCTACAAAATGGTGGACGAAATACTATTTTGTGTGCACCCATTTGATGGTTGTAAAAATATACTGCAGCATATCAAGTTCAGTTGGAATTAATTAAATGGTTTCGACGATTATTCCATACTAAGCTAAAATTGCTTTATATCCGCCATTTTGAAAATAAATGTTAAACTTCATTAAAACTACCAGTTTACATTACCTGCCGCAGTAATACTTCCTTTTTAAATTTGATAGGATTTGGTTAATTGTTTCCCGAGATGTGACATAAAAACTTTATTTATCCGTGTGGCGATAGCTTAAAAAATGACGGACAAAAGAGGCTCTGTGTAGGCACATTCGATCATTACAATATATACTGCCAACATACAAAGTTCATTTGGAATTAATAATATTGTTTCGACAAAATATCATACCAAACTAAAATAACTATATTGCTGCTATTTTGAAAATAATTGTGTGACTTCTTTAAAACATACCAGGTATCATCAACTACCGCAGTACTACTTGTATGCCGAATTTGGTAGGAATGGGATAATTGTTTATCGAGATATGACATAAAAACTTTGTTAATTCATGTGGCGCTATCGGATAAAATGACGGACAAAAGGGACTATGTGTTGGCAATTTTGGCATATGTAATGCCTGTAATATAAACTTTCAGCATAGAATATTTGGTAGAAATTGGTCGAACGTTTTGGTAAATATACCAAATCAACCTTAAATATTTTTATAGCCGCCATTTTGAAAATATGTGCCTAAATAATTGAAATAGCGTACGTTCAGGTGACCTACTATATTATTACTTACTTGCCAAATTTGGCAAGAATTGGTTCAGTAGTTTTCAAGATTTAACGTAAAGGCTTTAATTTTTCATGTTGTGCTATCTTACAAAATGGTCTACCAACATCATTATCCATCACTTATGTGATGCACTACTATGATACAAAATTTTGTTTAAATAGGTTTAAATGGTTCCCGACATATGACATTA
Organism: Clitarchus hookeri; assembly: GCA_002778355.1. Classification (NCBI taxonomy): domain Eukaryota; kingdom Metazoa; phylum Arthropoda; class Insecta; order Phasmatodea; family Phasmatidae; genus Clitarchus; species Clitarchus hookeri. The sequence continues at coordinate 647,045 of NQII01001784.1, forward strand.
TGTTACATTTTAAAATGGCCACAATTTTGAAAGTAAGCGCCCGGCGTTGTCGAAAACTATAAAAGTCAGAAGTGCTTACCAAGTGTAATATGTGTACTGAGTTTGGTGAAATTCGCTTCAAAAGTTTATATCTGTAGGGGCGGGGGGGCACCACACATAAAGGTACACAAGCACACATATACACACAGACAGGAAAGTGATTTCGTAAGCCTCTCTTTCCTACGGAAAGTAAGCTAAAAACTACGTTGGTCTGATTCCGTTTCATGGTGAGGAGGATGGTGTTAGAATTCTGTCTTAACTACTGATACGAGTGGAAATAGTCACAGAGACAAACTAAGAGCCGATGGTGCTAAGAAAACGGGTATCCGACATCTGTAAACTTCCTACGTAGTACAGTCAACATGTTGGTGGACGATGTGATGTGAAGCCGCCTGTTGGGCGCCAGTCCACGAACGTATTGAACGTCACCATGGTGCGCGGCTGCCTACACCTCGGGGCCCAGTCAGTCCATGAACGTGTTGAACGTCACCGTGATGCGTGGCTGTCTACACCTCGGGGCCCAGTGATCCCACGAACGTATTGAATGTCACCGTGATGCGTGGCTGCCTACACCTCGGGGCCCAGTCAGCCCACGAACTTATTGAATGTCACCGTGATGCGTGGCTGCCTACACCTCGGGGGCCCAGTCAGCCCTCGAACGTATTGCCTGTGCTAGTATAGAATCGATTCAAGGTACCATTATTTGGTGAACGCAAACTGTAGGGGGATGAAATGCCTTACCTTGGGGATGAAGTAGCCTTGCAAGTTAGTGTCTTCGGAGCAGCGGTGGGGGGCCGTTATAGGCGCTACGCCGTTGATACGAGTTACCTCGGCCAGCACAGCTTCGACGTACGGCAGACTGAAAAAATACCAGCAAGCTATACTGGATTCCAGGTAAAAACACTATGAGGTAATTGTAACATCTTATGGAAAATACAAAATGAAAAATCATATTGGTTATGACATAAAATTATTGTTAAGGAAAGTGAACGTCCTTAAAACAAAAGATTTTCAAATTAATTCATTTCAGATAAAAAAAACGACTACTTGTAAATAAACAACACATTCCTGATTATAATTGTAATTACTTGAAGTAAAAAAAAAGTCGCATTTGTGAAATAATTAATTAAAATAAACATTATCCTTTTATTAAGAAGTTAAAATGCAGTCTGATTGGTTCCATCGCTGACAAACAAACTACTAAATCGTTTCAGACTTAAGGACGCGATTACGATGAATTCACGTTTCACGTAACACGTACCGAGTAACACGTTCACGTAATATGGCTACACCTTGACTAACGTGTTTCAAGGAGACCTATCATGATAATTTCGCGTAACGTTCACGTAATGGGAAAACTTGTCAATGTCCAGCTTTTGCGTTATACGCGACTTTCACCCACGTGATCTCGCTTTCTAACCACAATATGGGTGATATTGTGTTATCTGTGCTTTTTATGGGTTTGTTTTTATTTTCGTGATGTCGTCTGCTCACGTTTTTAAATCATGTGATTTTCTCCAGGAAATGAGGACGAAAGAGTAACTAAAATTAGCCTAGGATTATTTTATTTTTAATTCGTATTTATTTAAGGAGGTTTACATTGCCACAGTTAATTAATTATGTTTCTCTGAGGTGTAAAAATGCGTGCGTGAAAGACAGAATGCTTACCACTAAGTTTGCAATTATTAGTAGGCTTACTTTATGAAACACAATTTAAATATCTCAACGGATGAAAGCTTAATACATACGATTTTTACCATATGCAATAAAAACATGTCTAAATATCCCAGAGAAATTTCGTACTGGAGGTTATGGATATCACCTTGTTGCTTTCATATTTTGTATAAATCCAGAACGTTATACTTTCTCAACCTGTTCTAACCACATCAATGTTAAACAAGAAGCTACTGTTATAACTAAAGGACCTAGTATCTTCTACGTGAGTGCAAGTAATTTTAATAAAGTTCTCGTAAGCTTAGTTGCTAATTGGGCCTTCAGATCTTACTGACAGTAATACCATTATAAACCGAACCAGAAACGTATGCAAAAATAGTGAGACAATTACGAATACACATGTTCCTTACCCGGGACTCAAACCCAGAAGACGTCGCACCATGCGCTAGCATGCAGCCAACTGCATTACGGAGATAGAACCCGGATCATAAACTTGGGATGTAATCAGTCTAATGTTTTGAATGACAGGGATTGCTAACCTGATATATTTGCATAGCTATCATTTTGAAAATAAGCGCCTGAGTAATTAAAACATGTAAGTTTACATGGCGTACCGTAGCGCCTCTTGTGTGAAGCATTTGGTGGAAATCGGTTGATTGGTTTCCGAGATATGACATAACATTTTTATTCTCTTATTTGGCACTTATTGGAAAATTGCCTTTTAAAAAGAGGTTCTGTATACAGTTTTTCTAATATATATTGTCAGTACCTATGCAAAGTTTGGTTGAATTTGGTTCAATTGTTTAATAGATCTGACAAACTTATCTAAATTATTTATTTGGCCTCCCTTTTGAAAATCATTGCCTGACCACACTTAAATAATGTAAGTTTACATGGCCTTCTGTACCACTCACTACTTCCAGTGTGCGTAATTTGATGGAAATTAGTTAATTGGTTCTGGGAATATGGTAAAATGCTCCATTTTCGCACATAGGACTATTTTACCAGAAGACCGGCAAAATATGATCTCGGTAAGTGTAACTGATGCTTCTTCTAATGAATACTGATAGCGTACAACATTTGGTTGAATTTTTTAATATAAAACTAAACTNGTGTAACTGATGCTTCTTCTAATGAATACTGATAGCGTACAACATTTGGTTGAATTTTTTAATATAAAACTAAACTAAATTTATATAATGCCATTTCAAGAAAGGTATTCATCACTTAAAACATGTTAGTTAACATACCATACCGTGACACTACTTGCATGTAAAATCTAGTGGGAATCTAGTGGCGAGATATAGCATAAAACCTCACGTAACGATCTTCATAAAGGGCTAACAAAAAGGTTATTTATTTTCACATTTTATGATTGTCATAGACACTGCCAGCATATCAAGTTCAGANTAAAGGGCTAACAAAAAGGTTATTTATTTTCACATTTTATGATTGTCATAGACACTGCCAGCATATCAAGTTCAGATGAAATTGTTTGGAATATGTGGCACACTAAACAAAAATATTTATATGACTGTTATTTTGAAAATTTATGACCAACCCCTCAAGCCATATACATTTAGATGGACTGCAAAATTATACTTTGCCACATGCATTTGGTAGGAACTACATAATGCTTTAGCGAAATAAGACAAAATCTTACTTTTGCATAGGACACTTTCTATTCAAAAATTGCGAAGTATGATGTTTATACATTCGTTCATTTGATGCGTGCATAGTAGAAAACACTATACAAAGTTAATTTATAATTGGTTGGATATCTTCGTAGATAGAGTACATTAAGCTAAAATGTTTANAGAAAACACTATACAAAGTTAATTTATAATTGGTTGGATATCTTCGTAGATAGAGTACATTAAGCTAAAATGTTTATATAAACGCTTTTCTGAAAATACATCTCAGGCCGACTTAAAACATAAATTAATATGACCTACAATATTACGACCTCTTTGCCGACTTTGGTAGAAATTGATTTTTTTCTCGAGATATGACCTAAAAACTATATTTTTTCATATGCGGCTATCTTACAAAATGGCAGGGAAATGAGTCTCTGCAAATACATATTTGATGGTTGTAATAGATACTCCCAGCACACAAAGTTAATTTAAAATGTGTTTCATACTAAGCTAAAATGTTTACATGGCCCCCACTTTGAAAATGAGTATTTGACCCACTCAACAATTTACATGGTCTGCCATGGTGCTACTAGTAAGCCGAATTTGGTAAGTATAAATTTTATTTCTTCGGAAATATGATCAAGAATTTATATTTTATTTGACGCTTTCTTTTAAAATGGCGGACAAAAGAGACCTTCCATTTACAAATTTGATTGTTGTAATATATGCTGCCATCATACAAAGTTAAGTGGAAATTAATTACATGATTTCTACGATATAGAATAGTAATATAAATGTCTGCAAGGCAGTCATTTTAAAAATAAGCGTCTGGTGTACTTAAATCATACCAATTTCCATCACTTAACGCAGTACTTCTTGATTGCCAAATTTGGCAGGAATTGGTTGTTTCCCGAGGTATGACAAGCATTTTATTTATTCACGTGTCCCAATCCTTNATTGCCAAATTTGGCAGGAATTGGTTGTTTCCCGAGGTATGACAAGCATTTTATTTATTCACGTGTCCCAATCCTACAAAATGGCGGACAAAAGAGGCTCAGGGTAGACACATTTTATGTTTGTAATATATACTGCCAGTACACAATGTTAAATTGAAATTTCTATTTATTTTTGTAAATTTTGCATACTAAGCTAAAATATTGCAATTAAACCTAAAATATCTTTATGACCGCCATTTTGAAAATAGTTTCTTTGTCAGCTTAAAATGTGTAAGTTTATATGGCCTACCATAGTAATATTTACTTGGCAAATTTGACGACAGTTGGTTTAGTTGTTTTATATAATGTAAAAGCTTTTTTTCCATGTATTGCTATTTTCCGAAATGGAGGACAAACATCAATATTAACTTCTAAATTCATTGCTTACATGATGGACTGTCAGAATATCGAAATTTGGCTTAAATCTGTTGAATTGTCCCCGAGATATGACATACCGCCATTAATTTTAGAATGGCATCAATTTTGAAAGTAAGAGTACGGAGTGGTCGAAAACTATAGATGTAATGTGTACTTACTAAGTACTATATGTTTGCCGAATTGGGTGAAATTCGGTTCAACGTTCAAACCATTTTAAGGGGTCACACAAACACACACACACATACACACACCGTCGTCATCCCACCTCTACTTACCCTTCTGATTTAATTACTTTTCATGTTTTTTAAATGCCAGCCATGTATTTAACGAGACCCTCAGCTTGCCTGTAGTCTTGGTCTCTGGCTGTAGCAGGAGGGACGTGGGCAGCGAAGCGACCAGCATACATTACAGCTTAGGGATTGTATTGAGAGTCACAATATATCTGGGGCCATATCCTGTAGCTTCTTGCGGTCTTTAATTGAAGACTGTTACTGCGTGGCTGTCTTTACGAGACGAAATGGTATTCTGTAGGTCGACTATTGGCTCTCTTTTGGAGGCCTCGCAACGGTCTTCCAGTGAAGTCTTGCAAACAAGGTGTCGTCATAAACGAGAGTTCAGTGAAAATGGCCGTCGTGGTGAGGTTATTCCAAGCAAACAAACCAGGGAGAGAGGAAACACTGTAATAAAATTCTAATACAGAGGAGAAATNAGGTTATTCCAAGCAAACAAACCAGGGAGAGAAGAAACACTGTAATAAAATTCTAATACAGAGGAGAAATATTATATTTGATTAAATTTCCAGAAAATTAGTTGTGTAGTGTACATTTAAGGAGGGCATTAAAATTTTTTGGTTAGTAGCGGTAACCTCTAAAGTAACATCGATCAAAAGACGAACTCGGCCACCGGCTCACTGCTGCTTTATCGCGATGCTCAGTGAATTACGGTCAAAAAGTTTATCGCAGAGAGAAGTAAATAAATTTATGGATTGTTACGTGGAAAATAAATAGGAAAACTACTATTTATGACTGATTATTCATTGCATTAAAATCAGAAGTGATAATAGACACACTACAAAAACTGACAAATTATAATTCTGATAGCAGATTGATTCCTGAACAGAGCCTGCCGCTAACATAAATCTCAGCACTAAGATATCAGTGAAAATATGCTTTACACAATGCCGTATAAAGACAGTATTTAAGAACTGTATTCATGGCTGTCTTTATCATAAATACACTCACACCAAGTATTGTTAATGGTTCTGGAAAGGTCTCGTAGAGTGCAAATTCCCGAAACATAAAATCAAACACGATTAGAACTGCTTCATATGTTTTGATAGGGTTTTTTTCTTCTACTGTATACAGTATTTGAATTAACAAAACCACCACATGCAACAATAGACGATACAATGTATAGTTTACGATTAATAATTTTTTAACTCTTTTTCGTATAATAACTTATAGAAAAACCACAAAATCAGTACATTAAAAATAATAATTTTAAAATTTATGAAATCACTCCTTATTTTAACAGAAATTAGTCTTCTTAAAAGCTATTCCTAAAAAATTTGTTCAAAAAGTATTTTTTTCTCAACATATATGAATCTTAATATCCTAGAACTGAGTAGTTAATATTAATGCGTTAATTTTAATACTATTTTGTGGTTTTAAGATCCTATTTTTTTTGCAGTAACTTAGCAATACAATGAAATAAAATAATTGTAGTCAATAATATTCCAACAACATTTTGAGAAAATATGTGTTTATATATATCCTAGTTAAATTCAGGCGTTGATTAGTCAATTCAGGTTACTTCTTCCTATTCGTACAAATTTTCGATTTTATAGTTTGTATCTCTGATACGTCAGTAATTATTCTTTAAAAACAGTTTGGTGCAACAGTCTGTTTTTAAATTAGGACGGGGAAGTGACTGAAGGGATTTGGGCGGCTCTTAACATCGAGGTCTTGAGAGCCGATCAGGGTGAAGTGAGGTGAGTAAAGCGGTTCAATGTTGAGACACGCAGAGACTGGCATGCGTAGCCAGCTAGTCCGTTCCATGCCGCCATATTCACTCTACGGCAAGTAGGGTCTGTTACAGCACTTTGTATCCAACGTTCAAAGCATTGGTCGACGTGGCCAATGGAGCAGGGCAGCTCGAGCGAGGCCAGCTTTGCATCTATCCTTNATTGCCAAATTTGGCAGGAATTGGTTGTTTCCCGAGGTATGACAAGCATTTTATTTATTCACGTGTCCCAATCCTTCAAAATGGCGGACAAAAGAGGCTCAGGGTAGACACATTTTATGTTTGTAATATATACTGCCAGTACACAATGTTAAATTGAAATTTCTATTAATTTTTGTAAATTTTGCATACTAAGCTAAAATATTGCAATTAAACCTAAAGTATCTTTATGACCGCCATTTTGAAAATAGTTTCTTTGTCAGCTTAAAATGTGTAAGTTTATATGGCCTACCATAGTAATATTTACTTGGCAAATTTGACGACAGTTGGTTTAGTTGTTTTATATAATGTAAAAGCTTTTTATCCATGTATTGCTATTTTCCGAAATGGCGGACAAACATCAATATTAACTTCTAAATTCATTGCTTACATGATGGACTGTCAGAATATCGAAATTTGGCTTAAATCTGTTGAATTGTCCCCGAGATATGACATACCGCCATTAATTTTAGAATGGCATCAATTTTGAAAGTAAGAGTACGGAGTGGTCGAAAACTATAGATGTAATGTGTACTTACTAAGTACTATATGTGTACCGAATTGGGTGAAATTCGGTTCAACGTTCAAACGATTCTAAGGGGTCACACAAACACACACACACCTACACATATACACACACCGTCGTCATCCCACCTCTACTTGCCCTTCTGATTTAATTTCTTTTCATGTTTTTTAAATGCCAGCCATGTATTTAACGAGACCCTCAGCTTGCCTGCAGTCTTGGTCTCTGGCTGTAGCAGGAGGGACGCGGGCAGCGAAGCGACCAGCATACATTACAGCTTAGGGATTGTATTGAGAGTCACAATATATCTGGGGCCATATCCTGTAGCTTCTTGCGGTCTTTAATTGAAGACTGTTACTGCGAGACTGTCTTTACGAGACGAGATGACATTCTGTAGGTCGACTATTGGCTCTCTTTTGGATGCCTCGCAACGGTCTTCCAGTGAAGTCGTGCAAACAAGGTGTCGTCATAAACGAGAGTGCAGTGAAAATGGCCGTTAGGTTATTCCAAGCAAACAAACCAGGGAGAGAAGAAACACTGTAATGAAATTCTAATACAGAGGAGAAATATTATATTTGATTAAATTTCCAGAAAATTAGCTGTGTAGTGTACATTTAAGGAGGGCATTAAATTTTTTTGGTTAGTAGCGGTAATCTCTAAAGTAACATCGATCAAAAGACGAACTCGGCCACCGGCTCACTGCTGCTTTATCGCGATGCTCAGTGAATTACGGCCAAAAAGTTTATCGCAGAGAGAAGTAAATAAATTTATGGATTGTTACGTGGAAAAAAAATAGGAAAACTACTATTTATGACTGATAATTCATTGCATTAAAATTAGAAGTGATAAAAAAAAACACTACAAAAACTGAAAAATTATAATTCTGATAGCAGATTGATTCCTGAACAGAGCCTGCCGCTAACATAAATCTCAGCACTAAGATATCAGTGAAAATATGCTTTACACAATGCCGTATAAAGACAGTATTTAAGAACTGTATTCATGGCTGTCTTTATCATAAATACACTCACACCAAGTATTGTTAATGGTTCTGGAAAGGTCTCGTAGAGTGCAAATTCCCGAAACATAAAATCAAACACGATTAGAACTGCTTCATATGTTTTGATAGGGTTTTTTTCTTTTACTGTATACAGTATTTGAATTAACAAAACCATCACATGCAACAATAGACGATACAATGTCTAGTTTACGATTAATAATTTTTTAACTCTTTTTCGTATAATAACTTATAGAAAAACCACAAAATCAGTACATTAAAAATAATAATTAAAAAATTTATGAAATCACTCCTTATTTTAACAGAAATTAGTCTTCTTAAAAGCTATTCCTAAAAAATTTGTTCAAAAAGTATTTTTTTCTCAACATATATGAATTTTAATATCCTAGAACTGAGTAGTTAATATTAATGCGTTAATTTTAATACTATTTTGTGGTTTTAAGATCCTATTTTTTTTGCAGTAACTTAGCAATACAATGAAATAAAATAATTGTAGTCAATAATATTCCAACAACATTTTGAGAAAATATGTGTTTATATATATCCTAGTTAAATTCAGGCGTTGATTAGTCAATTCAGGTTACTTCTTCCTATTCGTACAAATTTTCGATTTTATAGTTTGTATCTCTGATACGTCAGTAATTATTCTTTAAAAACAGTTTGGTGCAACAGTCTGTTTTTAAATTAGGACGGGGAAGTGACTGAAGGGATTTGGGCGGCTCTTAACATCGAGGTCTTGAGAGCCGATCAGGGTGAAGTGAGGTGAGTAAAGCAGTTCAATGTTGAGCCACGCAGAGACTGGCATGCGTAGCCAGCTAGTCCGTTCCATGCCGCCATATTCACTCTACGGCAAGTAGGGTCTGTTACAGCACTTTGTAGCCAACGTTCAAAGCATTGGTCGACGTGGCCAATGGAGCAGGGCAGCTCGAGCGAGGCCAGCTTTGCATCTATCCTTCTGTGCTAAGATTTGGTATTGATATATCTTAATGCAAGTTGTGACAAATGTCGTTCACATGCCAGACATTTAGTAACTCCTGTAAACTTATTTTACAAAAATTAAAACTTTTCTTCTGTCATCCTATTCGGACATTCTCAAAAAAGGTAGTACAACTTCTATAAGACATCTCTTCTACCATGTACAAACTATCTAAATAAAAGAGCTGTTTACGGTATCAACTACTGCTTTATATGATAGTTAACTGCATTAAAATATTTGATCAATAAAACTAACCTCATCAAAATATCTTAAGTATTGTGTATCCGCGGTTTCTTAACACTTTTTGATTCAAATCTTTGAAAATCACCCCATAAATGACATGCTTGGCTGTTTCCTAAATATTCCGCATATTACAAGTGTTTTATACTTGTGTTTACATACAATCATCTTATTTTTGGTTAAATTGATTTTATACTTAGATTTTATCTATAAACGATAATATTTAATCTTTAGTTAATATGAGCAAAAACAGGGAGAAAGAAGATGTGTTGGTAATGTCTAGTAAGAAATAGTTCTTATGAAACATTTTATTACTTTCCGAGTGTACATGAATTCGGTGCGCAGTCCCTTTGGAGTAATTTTCTAGACTCGGTTAAGCTTTGTTTGCACGAGGCGGAGGAACGTCCTGGAAGTAGAACTTTAGCAGGGCTTCAGAAAAGTTGGAAGTAACCGTGGATGGGGCTATAGTTCAAATTCTGTTATTGAGTTTATCTTCCAGGAATTCACTCACTACGAAAACCCTCCANCCGTGGATGGGGCTATAGTTCAAATTCTGTTATTGAGTTTATCTTCCAGGAATTCACTCACTACGAAAACCCTCCATTGCCCTTATGGGGAAAAAGTCAACTCCATCTTCGATTTATGTAATTTTCGCCGGCGCCTGCAGCTGGGATTTAACGTTTTACGGCTCGACGAAGCAAAAAGCTTTCCACTTTACATCTCTTAAAGCAGTCATAACTTTATTGCTGTTGTTAATATCTATGTTGTGGAATGAGCTTGATTATAGCGTAGATGTCGTTCAGGCCGCTTGTGGTGGTCACATTGGGCATTTATGAAGATATGGCAAACAAACTTCACGGTTCCACGGTTCATTTCATTGGTCAATCAAGGTTGTAGGTTGTTTGGTTTTGCTATTATAGACCTTCAATGTTGGGGTATTCTTTTATACTCATCATGTATAATCGCCGTCAAGAAATAATAATTTACTTCTCCTCGGCTTTCAGTAGTTAAAAATTAAAGAAACCGGGAAATTGTAACATTTTAATAAAGTTCGAGAAGCTGTTATTTTTAGTCTGTCGTGATAATAAACCTTTTGTAATAGAACATACGTAAAAAATTGATAAATTAAACATGATGGTGGCCATCCTCTCTAAAGGATAGTTGAAGTTACAGAATAGCGCAACTTGATTTATTGATTCAGGCTGTGAGCAGAGTAGGTATACAGTACAAGACTGATGGGAGCAACGCTGGACGTTAGGNCTTGATTTATTGATTCAGGCTGTGAGCAGAGTAGGTATACAGTACAAGACTGATGGGAGCAACGCTGGACGTTAGGGGGGCTGTGGTGGGACAGACCAGTTTCAGGTAAGCCTGGGGCGGCATGGAGTAGTTAACTCTCAGAAGTATACGATGTCACATGCAATCATCGTTCCCGAGTTTAAAGATTGGCGTTATCAAGCTAAATATAATTTTCAATCAGTTGGGGGCCACGGTGGTGTAGTGGTTAGATAACTCGCCTCCCACCAAGGCGAACCGGGTTCGATTCCGGCGGGGGTCACCCCCGGAATTTGCACTTGGGAATCGTGCCGGACGATGCCGCCGGTAGGCGAGTATTCGCTGGGATCTTCGGGGTTTCCCACGCCCCTGCATTTAGGCACTGCTCCATACTCCCTTCGCCCAAACCTCATCGCCTCTCGGGACCTCGGTGTTGAGAACTGCCTAAATCTCTTCACTCGCTCCGATCAGTGACGAACCATACCTGGCACGGTCCTCGAGGACGGGTCTCCTGTTCCCCACCACGTCGTCCAGTTCCTGTTGAGCGGCCTTCTGCACCTCCGGGTGCAGCAGCATGTAGAGTACGCAGAACCCCAGCGTGTTACTCACCGTCTCGGAGCCAGCGGTGAACAGGTCCAGGCAAAGTATGATCAAGCCTTCCTCTGGAAACAGTACGCTTACGTTAGTATGCCCTTGCTTGGTCCTTACACGAAGAAACAAAATTCTGTAAACCTCCCAATTTTTTGCGGGAATTTTTAACCGCTCTCAGTCACAGTGTCGTGTATCTGGTTGCTTCTGATGCAGCCAGATGTTGGAAAAGTTTAAGGACCAGAATATTTNGGCCACTACGCCACCGCTGCCCCTTGGCAAGCATGATAAATATTATACGTTATGTAAACTATACCCACCGTTGTTAGAACGTTGCCTGAAGAGGTGCTGGAGATTCAATTTTTTTTTTACTATTTAAAGATTATTGCTGTACTATAAAATATGATTGATCACTTAAACATTGTGTAAGGAATGTTTGCGTCTTTATACGTTAGATTATTTTTCCGAACTTCGACTTAATGCTTTTTTTTGCTTTGGGTATAAATCAGTGGTTTCGGTGAGTTTGTTGAAATAAGCTAACAATGAGTTACTTGTGGGTATAGATATGTAGAATTCGCGGATTAATTTGAGGACAAGATAGAATTCAAACACTTGTACGTTTGTTTTACATCTGTGATTGGTCTGTGACCTATACGATACCTCCTGGAGGATTCTGAGCCAATAACAAGAAGGTGACAAAATGCAGACCCAGTTAGAGCGTTTCTGTTGCAGTGAGGAGCCAATGAGCAGTTGACGTCCACTTAAATGTACAAATAAATGTAAAGTCTATCTTACAGGATTCACGAATTTTTCCCATCTCTACTTATGAGTAGAGGGCAGGAAATTTCGCGAGTTTATTTGACGGTTGAGACAAACTTGCCAATTCTGTTTACACATCAGGCACCGATATTTGTTGAATGGCTGGTGCCTTCGTGATTTGCCATTCCATTTACGACAGGTCTGCACATGCTTCGTGTAGGCTGTTCACGGAAAAATGAGCACTTTTGAAAGCCCTGCCTAGGATCTGATTGCATGCACATTGCGTTTTCTTCCACTCTATGCAAAATTAGTATTACCATTGGCCTCATCACTTTATTCATGCATCGGTGAAGTGAAACTGTGTAATTATTACAAAAGTAAATATTTTCCAAATATGCTGGTTTTTACACTTCAATGCATTAAAATTAAAAAAAAAAGCGAGAGAAATAATTTCAGTTATCACAAATGGTTACGTAACACTTTTTATTCGACGTTAAGATATGGAACTATTTTCCATTCTTCGTTACCATTTTTACTGGGCGCATGTCACTCAGTTGGCCCGTTAAAACATTTGCGGGCAGAGGCAGTGAATTTTTTCTGAGGTTAATTTCAAAAGTGCTCACTTTATAGTGAACAGCCTTTACACACCATTATGAAGTGTTTNTGAATTTTTTCTGAGGTTAATTTCAAAAGTGCTCACTTTATAGTGAACAGCCTTTACACACCATTATGAAGTGTTTATTAATTTTATTAATTAGAGCAGTGTTAGCCAGGGTCTAGAACATTTAGGAATACAGAGTTGAAACGGCAGTTTCTACCAGGTACTCTAGCCCCGCAAGCCAACAAAATGGCGTCACTGGCAAGCAAAATGTTGAAGAGCGTTTAGCCAATTAGCGTCTCGATAACCTACTTGCCAGCCAGCAGCCCAGCCAACTGGGAATCTTCCGACACATACCAGTAGCCAGACACAAGGCCCGTTCCTGAAACCTCGCGCGGCCAACCAGAGAATGGGCCCGCACACATCAAAGAAACCGCCACAGAATCTTGTCTCTACGCACTGATACACTCTGTACAAGGCACAAGTGCTTCAAATATAACGTGTCACCGAACAACAACGTGTGTTTCGTAGGTATCTGAAACTAGGTTGTACGTGGTTCGCTCGGCCTATTTATAGCTGTGCATTACTGTTCCACAGTCGTGCAGGGCGTGTCAGGACACGAGTAGCCCGATCACAGAAGTAACAAGAAAGTACAAGTGTTTTAGAATGTTTAGATGTTATTCTAACACCGGGGGCCGTGGTGACTGAGCGGTTAGCCTGCTCGCCTTCTACGCAGGCAAACCCGGTTCAATCCCCGGCCGGGTCACTGCCAGATTTTCGGATGTGGGAATCGTGCCGGACGATGCCGCTGGTCGGTGGGTTTCCTCAGGGATCTCCCCTTTCCCCCGCTCTTTCATTCTAGCGCTGCTCCATACTCACCTCAATCACCCTCATCTCGCTGTTAAGAGCCGCCACAATCTATTCACTCACTCATAGCACCGCTTGATCTCGTGAAATTCCCACGTCTCTACTTACAAGCAAAGATGATGATTTCTCACGGGGACTGTTTACTGTTTCCAAGGTTTCAACGTACTGTGCCTAGGTCAGAAAACATTATTTCTTTATAATTTACTGTCGTGTTTATGAAGCAACTATCACATTTCTCTGCGCCAATCAGAATTATCGCATTCCATGACTACAGCGTACGTAAGAATACAGAGCTGAAATGGTGGTGCATACTGCGAACTCCAGCCACACACGCCAGCAAAATGGCCTCAACGACCAGCACTATGGTGGAGTGTCTTCACCAATCAGCTCTTGGAGTGCCAATGAGCGATCTAGTTCTCTTAGATTGAAGGTAGGACCACCTGATTTTAGGGAAAGAAAATGAATGCGTAGGCTAGACTGGAAATTTTCACGTGCACACTGTCGGATGGACAGATAAGAAGTGTAGTATTTAAAATGATCCAATCACCAAAGTACTTCTGAACTAAAGTGCGTCGGAACAAAATTTGTCCTGAAATTTGCCGAATCATCAAGAAATATGGATCCAGCTTACATTGCTAACGACATTAAATTTTGCGTATTTTTTTTGGCAGCATATTAAGCTCCAATACTCTATATGCTCGTTTGACTTCTACCATCAATTTGTTTGGCACGCTTGGAAGTACTCTCCACCCGATTATAGAAGTTATACGGCGGCGTGGCCAATCAGTAACGACGGCGAATGACTATGTCTAAAGGGTATATGCTAATGAATTCACAAACTATTCTAAAATATGAATATAACAGTGAAGTTAAACTATGCACCAATTAATAATGTGAATTGTGTGTGTGTCTTTGCATTACATATAGTAGAAAAACCTCAGTATCCCGACACTAATTCCTACTTGCACTGCACATCAATGAGCATCGAACTTGGACCTCACCTGAGAGGTAGACATTGCTCCAAATCAAGGGAGAGCTCAGTTGGCGACTGCCAGGCTTCAGAGTGGCTNGACCTCACCTGAGAGGTAGACATTGCTCCAAATCAAGGGAGAGCTCAGTTGGCGACTGCCAGGCTTCAGAGTGGCTGAAGAGTAGTTAAGAATACAGAGGTGCAACAGCTGCATGTACCGCCTACTCCAACTACACAAGCTAGTAAAACGGCGTCATGGGCCAGCAACATGGCAGAATGCTGTTGGCCCCCGGTAAGCCTTCAGGCATACCATCCGGCGACGTTAATAAGCCCTTTCAAATANCGAAGAGTAGTTAAGAATACAGAGGTGCAACAGCTGCATGTACCGCCTACTCCAACTACACAAGCTAGTAAAACGGCGTCATGGGCCAGAAACATGGCAGAATGCTGTTGGCCCCCGGTAAGCCTTCAGGCATACCATCCGGCGACGTTAATAAGCCCTTTCAAATACAAACCAATCTTTTCCTGTCTTGCAAAAGAGGAAATTTTTGGTGTAAAATGTAACTACCAATTTTTTTTTTGTCACAACTGACACTTTGGAACATGTGTGTAGGATTTCAGTAAATCCGTGGCACAAGAAGCAACCAATTATAACAAAGTTGATGTGTCATCAGCAACCAATCGCATTTCCCAGGTAAAGGTGCTGTCTGTATTGGTGTTACCTTCTGGACTTGTACAACACCGACCATTATTTCAGATATTCTGCAGCAGGCAGGAGTGCACGAATATATTCTGGATAATATATTAAGGGATTTATATTAAAAACGTCTTGTATCAAAGCTTAGGTAATGACACACTGAAAAAGAACGTTTAATAAACTTGAATGTGTAAATATTACGCCAACTGCTATCCAAATATTCACAAATTGCACCTACAGATGCCACTAACTTAAACATATTTTTAAAAATAAGACTTGAAGGTATGGAACTATTTTCTGTTACTTACCGTAGACATTACTGTAAAAGTTCCAGTCAGCACCCACTTTAAAACGTATGCACTTAGGGAAAGGGAAATGCTGACTTCGGAAGTACTCAGCCGAGCGGAAACCAGCTAGTGGAATTTCTTTAAAGTAAATTCTAACAGACTCACCTGTAAAAGTAGTGTATTCGTCATCACTCTGCGTTTGTATTTCTCTCAAGTAAATGTCGATGAAATCTCGTGGGTTGTCTACATCAAGTGTCTTCTTGTGTTCCTGAATGATTCCCTACAAAAATAATTATGATCATTGAAAGCTTGAAAACGATGGGAAATGTTGATGAATTTCACAAATTTCGCATGCATGTAGTTGTTTTTATATGTTAATACATAATACGTGAGTGATGAATTTTCACTGAACTTTTCTGATCATTCGTAGTTCGTACTAAGTGGGGCCGCGGTGGTGTAGTGGTTAGACTACTCACCCCCACCTAGGCGAACCGGATTCGATTCCCGGTGGAGCCGCTCCCGGATTTTTGCATGTGAGAATGGTGCCGGACGATGACACTGGTCGGTGGGTTTTCTCGGGGATCTCCCGTTTCCCCCGTCCTTTCATTCCAGCGCTGTTCAATACTTAACTCGCTTCACCTTCATCGGATGTCAAGATCTCGATGTTAAGAGCGGCCCCAAATCTCTTCACTCTTCAGTCACTCGTACTAAGTTGGATCAAATTCCAGAATTGAATCCAAGTGATGGAATAATCTCAATTATATTTTGTATAAAGTATTATTACAGCTTTAGAAAGTAAAAATATTTCGTGAACTAACTAAAATATCTTTCCTTGTAATTATTCAGGAATTGGCGAATTAAAAATACTCGTACATTGCAAACCTTTGATGTAAATAAATCCAGAAGTGTAATGGTTGTATCGCTATATAAAAATGCATGAAAATAAAACAGAAATTGTGTATGGCGAACGGTACTTAGAACACAGGCGAGGTTTCTACTTACAGTAGATAATCACCATAAGGAGGATTACTTGTGACCTGTNACAGTAGATAATCACCATAAGGAGGATTACTTGTGACCTGTGAAGGCAAGGATAAGTGAGTTCGGACTATGTCTGAAAGGACTGTATTACTCTGTTTTCAAAACGCCAATTATGTTTTTAGGACTGCGCAGGACTGCTTGAACACTACTGTCACAGTACAACAATACTTGCAACTAACACACCACACAGAGACGTAAAGGAATTCTGTAAAAGTAATAATTTTTTTACAATTTTACGCTAAGATGAGTTTTTTTTTTGGAAAATAGTCTCCAACTTTAAAAAAATTCAAATTTATTATTCTTGTGTAGAAAACATCCGTAAGCAGTTGCTAAGAATGCACGTATCTGGAGCTGTTTTGGCCANTCATTCGTAGTTCGTACTAAGTGGGGCCGCGGTGGTGTAGTGGTTAGACTACTCACCCCCACCTAGGCGAACCGGATTCGATTCCCGGTGGAGCCGCTCCCGGATTTTCGCATGTGAGAATAGTGCCGGGCGATGCCACTGGTCGGCGGGTTTTCTCGGGGATCTCCCGCTTCCCCCGTCCTTTCATTCAAGCGCTGTTCAATACTTAACTCGCTTCACCTTCATCGGATGTCAAGATCTCGATGTTAAGAGCGGCACCAAATCTCTTCACTCTTCAGTCACTCGAACTAAGTTGGATCAAATTCCAGAATTGAATCCAAGTGATGGAATAATCTCAATTATATTTTGTATAAAGTATTATTNATCAAATTCCAGAATTGAATCCAAGTGATGGAATAATCTCAATTATATTTTGTATAAAGTATTATTACAGCTTTAAAAAGTAAAACTATTTCGTGAACTAACCAAACTATCTTTTCTTGTCATTATTCAGGTATTGGCAATTAAAAATACTCGTACATTGCAAACCTTTGATGTAAATAAATCCCGAAGTGTAACGGTTGTATCGCTACATAAAAATGCATGAAAATAAAACAGAAATTGTGTATGGCGAACGGTACTTAGAACACAGGCGAGGTTTCTACTTGCAGTAGATAATCACCATAAGGAGGATTACTTGTGACCTGTGAAGGCAAGGATAAGTGAGTTCGGACTNAGGTTTCTACTTGCAGTAGATAATCACCATAAGGAGGATTACTTGTGACCTGTGAAGGCAAGGATAAGTGAGTTCGGACTCTGTCTGAAAGACTGTATTACTGTGTTTCCAAACCGCCAATTATATTTTTAGGACTGCGCAGGCCTATTTGAACACTACTGTCACAGCACAACAATACTTGCAACTAACACACCACACAGAGACGTAAAGACATTCTGTAAAAGTAATACTTTTTTTACAATTTTACGCTAAGATGAGTTTTTTTTTTTGGAAAATAGTCTCCAACTTTAAAAAAATACAAATTTATTATTCTTGTGTAGAAAACATCCGGAAGCAGTTGCTAAGAATGCACGTATCTGGAGCTGTTTTGGCCANCAAATTTATTATTCTTGTGTAGAAAACATCCGGAAGCAGTTGCTAAGAATGCACGTATCTGGAGCTGTTTTGGCCATTCGAGACACATGAGCGAGGGAGTGATATGGGTTACACCGTCACATCTGCACGCGAGGTTCTGAATCGGCGTGTAGTCTTCCCGTCATGCAGCTGCACTATGCGACTTTAAGAGGCGACTCTATTACTTTATTAGTACAAAGTCTGTAGTAAAGTTTATTACACGCCCCTATATTAACTATGGGCGTTTCCGATCGGTATATTTTGCGACAAGGTAGTGTGAGAAGGCAGTTTTTAGCTATGGCGGAGAGCTCTGAAATGGTGTTTGTAGTGTGGGTGTGGTGTCTTGAAAGTTTTCTTCGAATCTCGTCCCAAATGTATTTTATTTTCGTATATCAGTATATATGGTGCACGTAAAGTAGTTTCGTTGAGAACAACGTGTCTCTCGAACACTTTTTAAAGCAGTTAGCAGTTGAGAGAATTGGGCGGCTCTTAACAACGAGGTCTTGAGAGTCAAAGCGGTTCGAGCTCTAGGCACACAGTCCTCCTAACGGCATGAGGAGTATTCCGAAAGTGTGTACTCTGTCGAAACTCCGCCGAATCTAAGGAAGTGATTCCATGACTGCTGACCTTGAAGAAAGCATTTGGCGTGCTTGGTTTTTGCGAGCAAAGCCAACGCAAAGTAGTCGTTATTTGCCCGTTATGTAAGTTTAACTGCAGTGTATCACGATGGCGGACGAGAAGGAAACACCGTTAATAACCAAACAGGTTTTCGCGTTAGCATTTCGTATCAAGTTATGCAAACGTATTCAGGAAAAGTTGACGCCTACGGCGTCTCTAGATTTACTCGTCCGTACTCAAGCTATAGTGGAGCTCACAGGCGGGTACGTCAGTCAGGATTTAGGGCCCGCAACCGTGACGAAAAGGGACAGCGCTAGGACGAAGCGACCATCGGCATGGGGAGGTCACGGTAGCAGGTGACATCAGGAAGAACACGAGTGCAGCGTCCAGGGGGAGATCCCGAAGCATTCACACGACGACGAACAAAACAACAAACCTCGAGGCAGAACAGAGGGACAGACGCCAGATTCCGCGAGCAGGCAGGANCACTTGAAGTTCACCACTGACAGGTTGAACCTCCCCGACACCTGCAACCACCACCACCACCACCACGATCAAACCCATCAAGCAGGCCAACATTTCAACATTCCACTGCCCGAGTTCATTACTGCCATTCAACACTTGAAGTTCACCACTGACAGGTTGAACCTCCCCGACACCTGCAACCACCACCACCACCACCACGATCAAACCCATCAAGCAGGCCAACATTTCAACATTCCACTGCCCGAGTTCATTACTGCCATTCAACACTTGAAGTTCACCACTGACAGGTTGAACCTCCCCGACACCTGCAACCACCACCACCACCACCACGATCAAACCCATCAAGCAGGCCAACATTTCAACATTCCACTGCCCGAGTTCATTACTGCCATTCAACACTTGAAGTTCACCACTGACAGGTTGAACCTCCCCGACACCTGCAACCACCACCACCACCACCACGATCAAACCCATCAAGCAGGCCAACATTTCAACATTCCACTGCCCGAGTTCATTACTGCCATTCAACACTTGAAGTTCACCACTGACAGGTTGAACCTCCCCGACACCTGCAACCACCACCACCACCACCACGATCAAACCCATCAAGCAGGCCAACATTTCAACATTCCACTGCCCGAGTTCATTACTGCCATTCAACACTTGAAGTTCACCACTGACAGGTTGAACCTCCCCGACACCTGCAACCACCACCACCACCACCACGATCAAACCCATCAAGCAGGCCAACATTTCAACATTCCACTGCCCGAGTTCATTACTGCCATTCAACACTTGAAGTTCACCACTGACAGGTTGAACCTCCCCGACACCTGCAACCACCACCACCACCACCACGATCAAACCCATCAAGCAGGCCAACATTTCAACATTCCACTGCCCGAGTTCATTACTGCCATTCAACACTTGAAGTTCACCACTGACAGGTTGAACCTCCCCGACACCTGCAACCACCACCACCACCACCACGATCAAACCCATCAAGCAGGCCAACATTTCAACATTCCACTGCCCGAGTTCATTACTGCCATTCAACACTTGAAGTTCACCACTGACAGGTTGAACCTCCCCGACACCTGCAACCACCACCACCACCACCACGATCAAACCCATCAAGCAGGCCAACATTTCAACATTCCACTGCCCGAGTTCATTACTGCCATTCAACACTTGAAGTTCACCACTGACAGGTTGAACCTCCCCGACACCTGCAACCACCACCACCACCACCACGATCAAACCCATCAAGCAGGCCAACATTTCAACATTCCACTGCCCGAGTTCATTACTGCCATTCAACACTTGAAGTTCACCACTGACAGGTTGAACCTCCCCGACACCTGCAACCACCACCACCACCACCACGATCAAACCCATCAAGCAGGCCAACATTTCAACATTCCACTGCCCGAGTTCATTACTGCCATTCAACACTTGAAGTTCACCACTGACAGGTTGAACCTCCCCGACACCTGCAACCACCACCACCACCACCACGATCAAACCCATCAAGCAGGCCAACATTTCAACATTCCACTGCCCGAGTTCATTACTGCCATTCAACACTTGAAGTTCACCACTGACAGGTTGAACCTCCCCGACACCTGCAACCACCACCACCACCACCACGATCAAACCCATCAAGCAGGCCAACATTTCAACATTCCACTGCCCGAGTTCATTACTGCCATTCAACACTTGAAGTTCACCACTGACAGGTTGAACCTCCCCGACACCTGCAACCACCACCACCACCACCACGATCAAACCCATCAAGCAGGCCAACATTTCAACATTCCACTGCCCGAGTTCATTACTGCCATTCAACACTTGAAGTTCACCACTGACAGGTTGAACCTCCCCGACACCTGCAACCACCACCACCACCACCACGATCAAACCCATCAAGCAGGCCAACATTTCAACATTCCACTGCCCGAGTTCATTACTGCCATTCAACACTTGAAGTTCACCACTGACAGGTTGAACCTCCCCGACACCTGCAACCACCACCACCACCACCACGATCAAACCCATCAAGCAGGCCAACATTTCAACATTCCACTGCCCGAGTTCATTACTGCCATTCAACACTTGAAGTTCACCACTGACAGGTTGAACCTCCCCGACACCTGCAACCACCACCACCACCACCACGATCAAACCCATCAAGCAGGCCAACATTTCAACATTCCACTGCCCGAGTTCATTACTGCCATTCAACACTTGAAGTTCACCACTGACAGGTTGAACCTCCCCGACACCTGCAACCACCACCACCACCACCACGATCAAACCCATCAAGCAGGCCAACATTTCAACATTCCACTGCCCGAGTTCATTACTGCCATTCAACACTTGAAGTTCACCACTGACAGGTTGAACCTCCCCGACACCTGCAACCACCACCACCACCACCACGATCAAACCCATCAAGCAGGCCAACATTTCAACATTCCACTGCCCGAGTTCATTACTGCCATTCAACACTTGAAGTTCACCACTGACAGGTTGAACCTCCCCGACACCTGCAACCACCACCACCACCACCACGATCAAACCCATCAAGCAGGCCAACATTTCAACATTCCACTGCCCGAGTTCATTACTGCCATTCAACACTTGAAGTTCACCACTGACAGGTTGAACCTCCCCGACACCTGCAACCACCACCACCACCACCACGATCAAACCCATCAAGCAGGCCAACATTTCAACATTCCACTGCCCGAGTTCATTACTGCCATTCAACACTTGAAGTTCACCACTGACAGGTTGAACCTCCCCGACACCTGCAACCACCACCACCACCACCACGATCAAACCCATCAAGCAGGCCAACATTTCAACATTCCACTGCCCGAGTTCATTACTGCCATTCAACACTTGAAGTTCACCACTGACAGGTTGAACCTCCCCGACACCTGCAACCACCACCACCACCACCACGATCAAACCCATCAAGCAGGCCAACATTTCAACATTCCACTGCCCGAGTTCATTACTGCCATTCAACACTTGAAGTTCACCACTGACAGGTTGAACCTCCCCGACACCTGCAACCACCACCACCACCACCACGATCAAACCCATCAAGCAGGCCAACATTTCAACATTCCACTGCCCGAGTTCATTACTGCCATTCAACACTTGAAGTTCACCACTGACAGGTTGAACCTCCCCGACACCTGCAACCACCACCACCACCACCACGATCAAACCCATCAAGCAGGCCAACATTTCAACATTCCACTGCCCGAGTTCATTACTGCCATTCAACACTTGAAGTTCACCACTGACAGGTTGAACCTCCCCGACACCTGCAACCACCACCACCACCACCACGATCAAACCCATCAAGCAGGCCAACATTTCAACATTCCACTGCCCGAGTTCATTACTGCCATTCAACACTTGAAGTTCACCACTGACAGGTTGAACCTCCCCGACACCTGCAACCACCACCACCACCACCACGATCAAACCCATCAAGCAGGCCAACATTTCAACATTCCACTGCCCGAGTTCATTACTGCCATTCAACACTTGAAGTTCACCACTGACAGGTTGAACCTCCCCGACACCTGCAACCACCACCACCACCACCACGATCAAACCCATCAAGCAGGCCAACATTTCAACATTCCACTGCCCGAGTTCATTACTGCCATTCAACACTTGAAGTTCACCACTGACAGGTTGAACCTCCCCGACACCTGCAACCACCACCACCACCACCACGATCAAACCCATCAAGCAGGCCAACATTTCAACATTCCACTGCCCGAGTTCATTACTGCCATTCAACACTTGAAGTTCACCACTGACAGGTTGAACCTCCCCGACACCTGCAACCACCACCACCACCACCACGATCAAACCCATCAAGCAGGCCAACATTTCAACATTCCACTGCCCGAGTTCATTACTGCCATTCAACACTTGAAGTTCACCACTGACAGGTTGAACCTCCCCGACACCTGCAACCACCACCACCACCACCACGATCAAACCCATCAAGCAGGCCAACATTTCAACATTCCACTGCCCGAGTTCATTACTGCCATTCAACACTTGAAGTTCACCACTGACAGGTTGAACCTCCCCGACACCTGCAACCACCACCACCACCACCACGATCAAACCCATCAAGCAGGCCAACATTTCAACATTCCACTGCCCGAGTTCATTACTGCCATTCAACACTTGAAGTTCACCACTGACAGGTTGAACCTCCCCGACACCTGCAACCACCACCACCACCACCACGATCAAACCCATCAAGCAGGCCAACATTTCAACATTCCACTGCCCGAGTTCATTACTGCCATTCAACACTTGAAGTTCACCACTGACAGGTTGAACCTCCCCGACACCTGCAACCACCACCACCACCACCACGATCAAACCCATCAAGCAGGCCAACATTTCAACATTCCACTGCCCGAGTTCATTACTGCCATTCAACACTTGAAGTTCACCACTGACAGGTTGAACCTCCCCGACACCTGCAACCACCACCACCACCACCACGATCAAACCCATCAAGCAGGCCAACATTTCAACATTCCACTGCCCGAGTTCATTACTGCCATTCAACACTTGAAGTTCACCACTGACAGGTTGAACCTCCCCGACACCTGCAACCACCACCACCACCACCACGATCAAACCCATCAAGCAGGCCAACATTTCAACATTCCACTGCCCGAGTTCATTACTGCCATTCAACACTTGAAGTTCACCACTGACAGGTTGAACCTCCCCGACACCTGCAACCACCACCACCACCACCACGATCAAACCCATCAAGCAGGCCAACATTTCAACATTCCACTGCCCGAGTTCATTACTGCCATTCAACACTTGAAGTTCACCACTGACAGGTTGAACCTCCCCGACACCTGCAACCACCACCACCACCACCACGATCAAACCCATCAAGCAGGCCAACATTTCAACATTCCACTGCCCGAGTTCATTACTGCCATTCAACACTTGAAGTTCACCACTGACAGGTTGAACCTCCCCGACACCTGCAACCACCACCACCACCACCACGATCAAACCCATCAAGCAGGCCAACATTTCAACATTCCACTGCCCGAGTTCATTACTGCCATTCAACACTTGAAGTTCACCACTGACAGGTTGAACCTCCCCGACACCTGCAACCACCACCACCACCACCACGATCAAACCCATCAAGCAGGCCAACATTTCAACATTCCACTGCCCGAGTTCATTACTGCCATTCAACACTTGAAGTTCACCACTGACAGGTTGAACCTCCCCGACACCTGCAACCACCACCACCACCACCACGATCAAACCCATCAAGCAGGCCAACATTTCAACATTCCACTGCCCGAGTTCATTACTGCCATTCAACACTTGAAGTTCACCACTGACAGGTTGAACCTCCCCGACACCTGCAACCACCACCACCACCACCACGATCAAACCCATCAAGCAGGCCAACATTTCAACATTCCACTGCCCGAGTTCATTACTGCCATTCAACACTTGAAGTTCACCACTGACAGGTTGAACCTCCCCGACACCTGCAACCACCACCACCACCACCACCACGATCAAACCCATCAAGCAGGCCAACATTTCAACATTCCACTGCCCGAGTTCATTACTGCCATTCAACACTTGAAGTTCACCACTGACAGGTTGAACCTCCCCGACACCTGCAACCACCACCACCACCACCACGATCAAACCCATCAAGCAGGCCAACATTTCAACATTCCACTGCCCGAGTTCATTACTGCCATTCAACACTTGAAGTTCACCACTGACAGGTTGAACCTCCCCGACACCTGCAACCACCACCACCACCACCACCACGATCAAACCCATCAAGCAGGCCAACATTTCAACGTTCCACTGCCCGAGTTCATTACTGCCATTCAACACTTGAAGTTCACCACTGACAGGTTGAACCTCCCCGACACCTGNGTAGTAAATTGGCCCTTTAGACACCAGTATAAACACTTTCTACCAAGCGGCAGCTTTGGTGCTTGTCAAAGTCTTAACAAGCAAATGACGAAGAAGCAATGAGAAGGTCAGCCGTATTCAAGATGTGGAAGCACTTATATAAGGTGAAAACAGCTAACTGCTCTTAGTTGTTATGCACAAAAAAATGATTTTGTTGTATATATTTTTAAAACGTTGAAGACTATATTAAATAAACACTCTTTGTAAAGAATTGTAAAGAAAAAAAATGAAATTTGACAGAAAGCCTATATATGTATTTCTTTGCGGTGTATTAGATAAACGAATTTTTGTATTGTGACAGCCGTGTTCAACTAGGCCCGCGCAGTCACAAAAAATAATTGAAAGTTTGAAAATTATGTAAAACAGTCTTTTCGAACAGAGTCCGGGCTCATTTTTCCTTGTTTTCACAGGTCACAAGAAATACTCCGTATGGTATAAGAGGGATTTTCAGTGGCGATAATTTTCAACGGGTAATTCGAAACTGTGACGGAAGTTCAGAGGGTAGACGTCTGGACGCACTACCACGGAAGCCGGACGCACTTTTGCGGAAGCCGGACGCACCCGCAGTAGCTGCTGTATCTCGTCGACGGAGCGCCTGGAGAGGCGGTAGCCGGACTTGTCCGGTGCGATGTGGCGCAGCGCAGGGAACACGTTGAAGACGTTCCCCGCCGGGTTGGTGGCGCGGAAGGCTTGCTGGAGCCGCTCCAGCACCTCCTGGAGTCGGGCGTCGCCGTGCTGGAAGCGGTCGCCTGCCACCACGGCCCACAGCACGTTCACAACTGGCAGGTTGAACCTCCCCGACACCTGCAACCACCACCACCACGATCAAACCCATCAAGCAGGCCAACATTTCAACATTCCACTGCCCGAGTTCATTACTGCCATTCAACACTTGAAGTTCACCACTGACAGGTTGAACCTCCCCGACACCTGCAACCACCACCACCACCACCACGATCAAACCCATCAAGCAGGCCAACATTTCAACATTCCACTGCCCGAGTTCATTACTGCCATTCAACACTTGAAGTTCACCACTGAGAGGTTGAACCTCCCCGACACCTGCTACCACCACCACCACCACGATCAAACCCATCAAGCAGGCCAACATTTCAACATTCCACTGCCCGAGTTCATTACTGCCATTCAACACTTGAAGCGCTGCCCAAGTAATACTACTAGAGTCAGTGGCGGATCTGTCATGGTGGGTGGGGGAGGGGGCTAAGGGTGATTGATAGCCTTCCTTGAATATTGACATTACTCTGTGTAAACTGAGATATTCTTAAAACCAAGTTCTTCATCGATAATAACTCACTATTAACACGTACACTTAATAGAGCAACAAAAACGTATTTTTAAAAGTATTTAAATTACCTATTCACAAAGTACTGACACGTATGTGATATCAAAAGTTTAAGCTTACTGGTAGGCAAGTTATTTGAACGCGATGCACATTGGTCACCTCTCAAGTAGCCCCATACTTAACGAGTCTCTAGATACGCCAATATTACTAGAGACCTGCAAAATTTGCGTGATTTTGTGGCAGCAGACTAAACTCTAAGATGTTGCGTGCTCGTTTCGTGTCCGCCATTGGCCGACAACTTGAGTGGCACATCACAAGGTCGCTTCTAGGTAACAGCCAAGGATCAATAGTCGAGCAAACAATCTACGTTTAAATGGTTACACATGTTAATAACGCCCAACAGCTGCCAGTAGCTAATGGCATTACGAATAGCTCTCGAGTTAGCAATGATTTATAGCACGATACCAAATAATACCACGAATTTTACATGTGTCTAAATATTACGGTACCTGAATTTAGCCGAGATGCATAGTGCTTGCCGTGACATCACGACATCCGCATTACTTGAAGACACCTGCGAATGAATATTACTTTTCCAGCAGTTTCAACGCAATAATGCACCAGCAACCAAAATGGAATGTTGTGGAGTGGAGAGATTTCGGCTCATGACCTCGGCTAGAGGACATGATCCCGAGAAAACCCGCCGACCAGCGGCATTCTCCACTCAAAGTTTAAATTACTCAAGTGAATAGGAGAGACTGTATGTTATTCTACTTAGGAAATAACAATTGATTAGGACACTTTCACCTCTGTATTATATTGGCAGAGAGCCGGCCAGTAATGAACTATGTGCAGTATAGTAAGCTTCTCCAGTGCTGTGTGAACCAAAATAACGGTTGTAAATGAGAATACAGACACCACCAGAACTGACTGTCGTAGAGTCGCGAATATAGCCGACTCAATCCTAGCTTCTCTTAATTGTCAGAAAATCAGTACCACATTAAAGCGGATGACAAACGAAACACGTACACATTCTTTTTAAAACTAAATTACGGAGGCAGCGGTAGTAGGCAGACTAATTGCCTCCCACCAAGGTGAACTCGGTTCAGTTTTCAGTTGTCACCTGGATTTTTGCATGTAGGAAACGTGGCGGACGTTACCATTGGCTGCTGTATTTTCTCGGGGTACTCCCGTTTCCCCCGCCCATGCTATCCGCATCTGGTACACTGGCACCTCATCTTAACCTCAGCGGCTCTCACCACCTCGCTGTTTAGCGCCAATCATCTCAACCCAATTGAATTACTAAACGTTTGTAAGGTGAATAATTTTTCAAATTATATATATTTTTTTAAAGTATAACAATGGGTAATTAAGAAACATGAAAAAAAGTTGATTATTTGTTATTTACAAGAAAATGTCGCATAATTGTAATTTAAAAATAATGCATGAATAATGATAGAACTAAGACGTGACTTCACAGTTCCAGCGGATAGTAGAGTTCGCGCTAGGGCGTCATGAAGCAGCCTTCAAAGTAATGCACGTGAAGTAATTTAGACAGCAACAGTAATGGAAACCAACCGACTAAAATGAAGACGCCGACTTATGCTTGTATCCCTTCTGCCGAAGGCGTTCATGAGCTAAAAATTATTTCAACATTTTTAACTTATTATATTTTTTTTCGTTGTAATATGAAATAGCAGTCTGAAAAAATATATGGCAAAGGAGGGAAATTTTTTTTACACCTACAACGAAACGAGATATAGGAATTTTAAATTTGTATCTTATTTTTGAACATTTCTCAAAACTGAACAAAATTACAGCGTGAGAAAAATGCTCGAAATTATTGTTCATGGTATTACAATGCCATGAAGAATATTTATTGATCATTAGTAACGTGGTTCGTTGACTTTATCTTCTTACATAAATTTGAAGTCCAAATAATCATCAGTCAGACGCAGGCAAAGCAATGCATTTAGAAGACATTTTTTCATTCCGCTCATATGAATGCATAAAAAACTTTTGCTCAAAGCAAAATTTGTGTAAATAGGTCTATAATTTGAAAATTTTTGCCGATCAAGATTCTCATATTGACGCTAAAGGAGGATGTATGTTATTTTTAAAATTATTTGGTACTCTGTACTCTGGTACTTTGTGTTTTATTTGTCTTTTTTCCAGGTATATTTATATCGTTGTAGGTAACTAAAATTCTTGTTTTCTTGTGGTTTCATATCGACTGCTCCCAGGTGATATTAGAGGCGATATTTATTAAGTAGGGAATTTGCGATGGAAGACCCTTTGATTGTACGTCAGTGCTTTAGCAGTGAATCAGAGAGTCATTAAAGCTCTGATTCTTCAGTTGATGTAGGTTTGTCTCGGGATTTGACATACATCGAGCTTGATAGTTCGTTCAGTCGAAGGTTAGTGGGTGTGCGGACACATAACGACCGAGTCGAGGCTGGCGCGGACGTTGAATTATTTTTCAGGAGGTGTAAAGTTCCTATTCTGGTCATTAATGAAACGCAGCACCGACCTTTCAATACCTATGTCTCCATGGCAGTTAAGTTTTTTAAAACCACAGTATATTGGTGGAGGAGATGGTCATGTCATGGAGACGTTTCATTTCAGCACTAAAGCGACACCCGCTCTCCATTCATCAGATGTTGGCGAGATCTATGATTGACACATCGTCCCTAACCTGACTACGAACATTAGCTAGTTTTGTGGTAGAGGTAACGGCTGGGGGATGAAGCCGATACTGCAAATGGACTTACGCATTTCGCAGTACAGACCATTCGTTTACGCGCTTCTCACACAAAGCTACCTAATTTCATTGCCACTAGGAAGGCGTGTATTAACACCCACTATACAGCAGATTAATGTTTCCTGCACGCCGTAGTAGAGGGTTTGTTTCCTACCAGAAACAATGACGAGAAATCCTACTCATACCCAGAACCTCGTAGGGTTTTGGTTACGAGGGGATTGTCGACTCCCGTCGTTTGATACGAAATCAAACATTTCGAGAAGCTCAATAATATTTCTGTGAATATCTATTCAGTGGTGGACAAGGACGGGAATATTGCTGGCGAGACGTTTGATGATACCAGGGAGGGGCGTATCGTACCCAATCGCATTTCTCCTGCGCGATGTGAGCGCGATGTGAATATGTTAGCTATTCGTGCATATGCTAGTACCACACATTTGCATTTGGTTTTGATTAAGGATTTGTAACGCTTGCTTCACAGTCAGTTGAATAAGAGGCATAAGAACATTTTTGTTTGTGAACACTGTCTCCAGTATTTTTTAAGTGACAAGAATCTCGCAAACCATACTGATTTATGACAACAACACGACGCTGTTCGATGTACATTGTGTTATGAAGTGACCGGGCTTTAGCTGAACGGCCTGCCTGGTCACACCTTCAAACATTGAACCAGGGCACGAACGTGATTGCAATAACACCTTGCGAAAGACAGTTGCAGAAATCCACTCCATAGGCCGGTAAACGGCACCGAAAATTTTAAACAACGGGGCCGATATAGGCCAGCGTAACACTGGGAGTGGCGTCTTTTGTCGCCGGGCCACTAGAACGAGAAGACCACTGAAGGTGGGTGTGTCCGGCCGTCGTTAACCGCCTCCTAGAATCAGCCTCCGGCAACATGAACAAGGTGGGGACTTTCCAATTACATTGTAATAGTAATGGCGTGAGGTAATAATACTTAATACAATGAACTATCATCTTCGTGTTCCATTTAAGCTCCCCTGATCAATAGTCACGTAAATAGTTATTGTATAATCCTTATGTTCAATAAACTCAATCTTATACTGCTGTGCTCTACCTAATCATGGCTCATTATTTACGTACGCCCATAACCCCTTTCAGGTATGAATTGACTTAAAAGCAAATTCATAACATTTGCCAACTAGGGAAAATAAGTACATTCAGCTCAGTAATTTTGCCAAACATCAAAGAATGGGGCTTATTGCGTACTGCGATACTGAAGCCTATTTGAAACCCATGTTCACATGTTTGCCCCAAAATGATGCCAGTGTCACAAAAACCATCAATAAACATGTTCCGTAAGCTTGTAGCATTTTGCTTATGTGTGCTTACGATCCCACTTTAAAACAGTACCACGAGTTTGTGGGTGAGGATTGTACGTATAAGATGGTTTACAAGTTAAGTTGACGAATTAGGTTGCAGAAATATACAGCACAACGGTTCCAATCAAACCGTTGACAATGGCTGACGAGGCTTGACTTGGCTCAGACAAGTTGTGACATTTGTAATGATCAGCTCGAAAAAGTATTTGTGGTTGACCTTGACCACTTAACGGGCGCAATCAGAAGCCGCTCATATAATAAATGTAATTTACTCTTCAGTATGGAAAAGAATTTACTTGTCGCTGTATTGCATGATCTGAAAAATTATGATACCCACTTTTTAATGAAGCCTTTAGCTCCTCGTCATATATTTCAGCCCGACGGAAGCATGGTAATCGAAAATGCGGGCCACATTGAAGTGATTGGAACCATCTTGAAGAATTATAAATGCATCGCAAAACACATTCCCTATGGGAAAAACTCATCGGGAGGTACGCGAGAGTGCAATTACGTTTCATTGACTCGTTCAATTTCATGAATGCGTCACTGGAAACTTTGGTAGATTATTTATCGTCTACGCAGATGTCTATCACCCAGTCACAGCTTCCAGACAACACATAATTTTATTTGGCGGAAAGAAAGAAAGGGAGTATTTCCTTATTACTTTGTTAAGTCTATTGGCAGTCTGAATTGTACCTCACTCCCACCAAAGGACGCATTTCACAATGTAACGAAAGGCGAGGGCATAAGTGATGAGGATTACACTCATGCTCAATCTGCATGGAATACGTTCAAGTGTCAAAATTTAACGGAGTACGCAATGCAGTATTAACGCGTGGGCACGTGTTTGTTGGCAGACGTTTTTGAGAATTTCAGCATTGTATATTTGGCAGAATACGGTCTGGACCCCGCAATGTACGTCACAGCTCCACCCCTCTCTTGGGACGCTCTTTTATTAAAAAATGGTGTGCGGCTCGAGCTTATGACGGACGTGGATAAATACAGTAGTGTCCCGTTAATCCGAATTAATTGGGACTGAGGCCAGTTCGGATTACCAGTTTTTCGGATTAACCGAAATACCTTCTTTTAATGGAGTACCAAGCAGTTAATTTAATAATACATATGTATTCAGTACAGACGCACGGGGGCCAGAAGTATTAGTATGGTGGAGTGTGCGAAAGTGGTTACGGTTTTTGGGATGGGGAGGGTGAGTGACCTTGAGGCATATGTCACTGCGCCTGCGCAACGCACACTCTGTCTTGCTTTTGTTAGTTGTTTACACACTTTTGTTGGGTTCACATCGCGTGTCGTGTTTGTTTCGTGTAAACATCTTTCTTGTTTGTGCCTGGCAGTAAATTGCTTTGTTAAAAATGGCTACTAAAAGAAAGCATACTACGTGCAAGCTTAAATATAAATTATAAGTTTTAAGACGTTTATATGAAGGGGAGAGTACAACAAAATTATCAGTGGAATTTGGAGTAGGGAAAGCCACTATAATAGAAAAAGAACCGAGCCAAGCTTGAACAGTTTTGTGAGTCGACTTCCGAAAAAACTCTCGAATATATCCAAACATCGAAATCGTCACAGTTCGAAAAAGTTGACGAATCACTTTGTCAGTGGTTTATGCAAGAGAGACAAAGGGGCACCTATGAGCGGACCTCTAATTCAACAGAAGGCTATCCACCTTAATAAATAAATAAATGGCGATAACATTCCATTCACGGCAAGCATTGGCTGGCTTGACAGGTGGGAAAAACGTCACGGGATTCATGAACAAACAATAAAGGGAAAGATTTTATCAGCTGATTACGCTTCGGCCAAAGAATACATTACTGAGTTTTCCAATTTGATATCGGCAGGTAATTATTCTCATCATGAAATTTATAATGCTGACGAAACAGGTCAAAACTTTAAGGCACTTCCAAATAAAAGTCTTGCATCAAGATGAGTTCNATGCTGACGAAACAGGTCTAAACTTTAAGGCACTTCCAAATAAAAGTCTTGCATTAAGAGATGAGTCCCGGGTCCCAGGCTTTAAAATGAGCAATGGACGTGTCACATTAATAACGTGCTGCAATGCAACAGGTAACCACACGCTGCCATTAATGGTTATCGGAAAGTCAGCAAAACCTCGAGCATTCAAAAACATTAATATGAATTCTCTTCCTGTTTACTACAGGAACCAAAAAAAGGCTTGGATGAATGGGAGT
>NQII01001784.1:680070-696304 GCA_002778355.1 Clitarchus hookeri
AAAAAAAAAAAAAAAAAAAAAAAAAGGCTTGGATGAATGGGAGACTTTTTAAAGAATTGTTAAAAAACAGTTTGTGCCAGCTGTGACACGGTTTAATAAAGAAAATTATTTGCCAGTCCGGGCTCAGCTCCTGATAGACAGAAGTGAATGAACTGACTTGTGGTGAAATAAAGGCCGTGTTCCTCCCACCCAACGTTACTCCTCTGCTGCAGCCAATGGACCCGGCAGTTTTACAAACAATGAAAATCTGCTACAAGAAGATATTTTTATCCACTTTAATAGAGGATCGGGATTACTCCCTGTCCCTACTACAAAATATTAAAAAAGTGAACATTAAGGACGTGGTTTACTGGTCTGCTGAGACCTGGGACAGTGTAACTGAACAATCTTTGAAAAAATCCCGGAAGAAAATATGGCCTACATTGACCTTCATTGAAAATCCAGATGAAAACAGTGGGGCAGAAAATATTCTTCAACTCATGCAGCAAACTGCTGCAGATGTTGCAGACGATGAAAACCTAACAGACGAGGACATTGTGGCAGCAGTCACACGACAAGACCCCGACCACGACGAAGATCAGAGTGAAGTCGAGGCCGACGGTGATACGGAGCAGCTTGTGTCACACACTGACGCGGCAGCTGCTCTTGACCTTGCTCTACGCTACGTCGAGCAACAGTCGATCGCCACACCAGCTGACGTGATGTATATGAGGCGATGGCGTAATATTGCTTGGTCCAGCAGATTTTCTTCATTACGCCAGAAAAGACTAACTGATTATGTGAACATGAACAAATGATATTTGTAAGTACTATAATTACCGTTTACATACAATGTATAAAGATACAGACGACCAATAATCTGAATATGGGGTTGTATTTTTGTTTTGATTTTTTCCAACCTACTGTACTTTCGTTTGTTCGTATTAAAAGGAATTTCGGATTAGCGTTGTTCGGATTAGCGGGACTCTACTGTATCTCTTTATAGAGCGCGGGGCCAGGGGTGGAATTACCCAGGTTTCCAGAAGGCACGCGCAAGCTAAAAATATTTACATGGGTTATAAGTACGGTCCGAGTGTGGTAGGGAAATATATTTGTTACTTCGATGTAAATGGATTGTACAGCCGCACGATGAAGGGCAAGTTGCCTATTGGTAGTTTCGAGTGAGTTTTCAACGTGGGATTTCGCCAACACGGATAATGCCGGGCTTACCAGTGGTTTCGTGGAAGTCGATCTGTCTTTTCCGGTTGAATGTCACGATATGCTAGTAGATATGCCTTTTTCTCCAGTCAGTACCATAACGCCGAACGGCAAGATTGAAAAATTACTTTTCATACTCGCGCCGCGGAAAAATTATGTTGAGCACGGATAAATACTGAAGCACTACTTAATAACGTATGGAGCCAAACTCGAAGCTGTTCACCGCGTTCTGCGCTTTGGCTAAAAGGCGTATTTGGCTCAGTACATTAATTTCAATATTTAAAAACGTGCTCAGGCAGCAAACGCATTCAAGGAATCGTTTTTTAAATTTATGAACAATTCCGTATATGGAAAGACGTTGCAAAATGTCCACCGGGAAAGCGACATCAGAGTCTTATCGAGGAATGATACGATTTATGGGGCAGCAAAATTGATTGGGCGTCCTACATTCAAGGAAAGGCAGACACTCGATGAGAATTTATTCCTGATTGAAATGAACAAAGTACCGGTGATGCTGCTCTCGATTGATCAAAATTATATCTTTATGGTTTTCAATACAATTACACGCAGAAAGAAATGTTCTCCTCCGGTTTTGCACCTGCTTTACTGCGATACCGATTCTCTGATCTATCAGGTAGACTGTCACGATGTATACGAGGGTATTTCCCCTTATTTGGCCACACGGTCTGACACTTCCAATTATTCGCCAAATAATCCGCAAAAGTTCCCCTTAGTGAACAAAGGCGTTACAGGGGTGATGAAGGATGAATGTGCTGGCCGCATAATCACACACTTTATGGGCTTACGTCCAAAGCGTTATGCATATACTGTTATGAATGATTAGTGGTGTGAGTAAATCTAAGGGCCCGAAAGCTAACGTGTTGCACTCATTCCTGTACGAGGATTGTTTAAAAGTGCATTATGCAAAATCCGCGGGTTATGGGGAACCAATACTTTTTCGCTCACGTGTCCACGACATCTTCACTGGACGTGTTCCCAGTGTCGCCTTGTCAAGTGACGACAAGTGCTAAATCGACCCTGAAAATGTGTCGAATTTACCCTGGGGTCATTGAAAAATTCCATTGTAAATTGACGTACTCAACAATGTCGTCTCCTTCAATCCATCAGCTAGTCAACACCGTCTGCCATCCCCCAGCTACAATCCATGCTCTGCAACATCAGCTAAACGCCTGTCCGTTACACCACACCGCCTGTCTGCAGCTGCGTCCGTGTAAGACGCGAGATCGAGTCCGCAATGCCAGCTAAACGCCGGCCCGACCCCAGTTTACTAACTCGCCGCATGTCTAGTTTTACGAGGAGAGTTACGTCACCGCCTGTCATCAAGTCCAACGTGCGAGTGAATGCTGCTGCTTGCCACCTGTCTGTCACAACGTCAACCTGCTAGCAGATCAACGCGAGTATAGTGTGCTAACTCGCCACCTGTCTACCACACCGCCTATCTGCAGCTACGTCTGTGTAAGACGCGAGATCGAGTCCACGACGCCAGCTAAACGCCGGCCCGACCCAGTGAACTAGACCATCCCGATGCGAGTCCAGTTTACTAACTCGCCACATGTCTGGTTGTACGAGGAGAGTTACGTCACCGCCTGTCATCCGGTCCAACGCGCGAGTGAATGCTGCTACTTTCCACC
This sequence comes from Clitarchus hookeri, assembly GCA_002778355.1. NCBI lineage: Eukaryota > Metazoa > Arthropoda > Insecta > Phasmatodea > Phasmatidae > Clitarchus > Clitarchus hookeri. The sequence goes on from NQII01001784.1 coordinate 682,920, forward strand.
TGTCTGTCACACCGTCAACCTGCTAGCAGATCAACGCGAGTATAGTGTGCTAACTCGCCACCTGTCTACCACACCGCCTGTCTGCAGCTACGTCTGTGTAAGACGCGAGATCGAGTCCGCAATGCCAGTTAAACGCCGGCCCGACCCAGTGAACGAGACCATCCCGGTGCGAGTCCAGTTTACTAACTCGCCACGTGTCTGGTTGTACGAGGAGAGTTACGTCACCGCCTGTCATCCGGTCCAACGCGCGATTGAATGCTGCTACTTGCTGGCTGTCTATCACACCGTCAACCTGCTGCCAGATCAACGCGAGTATAGTGTGCTAACTCGCCACCTGTCTACCACACCGCCTGTCTGCAGCTGCGTCTGTGTAAGACGCGAGATCGAGTCCGCAATGCCAGTTAAACGCCGGCCCGACCCAGTGAACGAGACCATCCCGGTGCGAGTCCAGTTTACTAACTCGCCACGTGTCTGGTTGTACGAGGAGAGTTACGTCACCGCCTGTCATCCGGTCCAACGCGCGATTGAATGCTGCTACTTGCTGGCTGTCTATCACACCGTCAACCTGCTGCCAGATCAACGCGAGTATAGTGTGCTAACTCGCCACCTGTCTACCACACCGCCTGTCTGCAGCTGCGTCTGTGTAAGACGCGAGATCGAGTCCGCAATGCCAGTTAAACGCCGGCCCGACCCAGTGAACGAGACCATCCCGGTGCGAGTCCAGTTTACTAACTCGCCACGTGTCTGGTTGTACGAGGAGAGTTACGTCACCGCCTGTCATCCGGTCCAACGCGCGATTGAATGCTGCTACTTGCTGGCTGTCTATCACACCGTCAACCTGCTGCCAGATCAACGCGAGTATAGTGTGCTAACTCGCCACCTGTCTACCACACCGCCTGTCTGCAGCTGCGTCTGTGTAAGACGCGAGATCGAGTCCGCAATGCCAGTTAAACGCCGGCCCGACCCAGTGAACGAGACCATCCCGGTGCGAGTCCAGTTTACTAACTCGCCACGTGTCTGGTTGTACGAGGAGAGTTACGTCACCGCCTGTCATCCGGTCCAACGCGCGATTGAATGCTGCTACTTGCTGGCTGTCTATCACACCGTCAACCTGCTGCCAGATCAACGCGAGTATAGTGTGCTAACTCGCCACCTGTCTACCACACCGCCTGTCTGCAGCTGCGTCTGTGTAAGACGCGAGATCGAGTCCGCAATGCCAGTTAAACGCCGGCCCGACCCAGTGAACGAGACCATCCCGGTTCGAGTCCAGTTTACTAACTCGCCACAAGTCTGGTTGTACGAGGAGAGTTACGTGTGGCGGACAGTAGGCCAGGTTGCGGCGAGTGAATGCTGCTACTTGACGCCTGTCTATCACACCGTCAACCTGCTAGCAGATCAACACGAGTATAGTGTGCTAACTCTCCACCTGTCTACCACACCGCCTGTCGTCAACTACGTCCGTGTAAGACGCGAGATCGAGTCCTCAACGCCAGCTAAACGCCGGCCCGACCCAGTGAACGAGACCATCCCGGTGCGAGTCCAGTTTACTAACTCGCCGCATGTCTAGTTCTACGATGAGAGTTACGTCACCGCCTGTTATCCGGTCCAATGCGCGAGTGTATACTGCTACTTTCCGCGTGTCTATCACACCGCCAACCTGCTGCCAGATCAACGCGAGTAGAGTGTACTAACTCGCTACCTGTCTACCACACCGTCTGCCTCTGTGTGTGTTTACAAACTGTTAAGAATTTGAGATAAAGAAGATAAAAAGTGTTGCAAGGAAGATATGTGCATGGGATGCTTTAAAGGAGGAAAAAATTTTAGTATGAAAGCTGTGTAAATATTTTAGATTTTTATTTGTTAAATATAAATGAATAAGAAAAACTGTGTTACAAGGAAGATATGTTCATAGAGAGTTAGAGGAAGAACGAAAATAGTATGGAAGCTATGTAAATATTTCAGATTATTTTTGTAAATATAATTAAACTATTTTATTTTTAGAAGAAGAAGAAAAAACTGTGTTGCAAAGAAGGCATGTGAATAGCGTGTTTAGAGGAAAAAATTAATATGGAAATTTTTGTATGTGTCATTTCAAAAGTAGGTATAGTAAAGTTGCTTGAAATCATCTGTTTTTCTTATTTTTTAAATTTAATAATTATCTACACTGAAATTAACGTATTTTAAACCAACCATTGGTGTAGCGAAAACTCAATCCTATGAGGTGCGAGATTATGGTGAAGGGGGAGGGGGATGATAGTTCCTTCGCCCGCCCGGCAAGCAATAGATACAGGAGTAGATGCGTGTCCCTTACCATACCATTCTGAGAGCGATGCTCTCACGTGGGAGGGTGAAGGTAGACTGACGTGTCTATGTCACAAAGCGCTCCTAGCGGGAAAAAAGGAAACACTCTCGCTCGGCAGTAAAGAAACTCCTCTAGGTATTCGTGGACTCTGCGGAATTGTGTGCTTTGTTAAGTATTCCGACATGATATTAGCATGATTGTGTGGCTATTATTATTTAAACAACATATGTAAATTAAAGGTGATCTTTACAACAGGAATTCGGGTTGCATCTCTTTAACGCAATGTTTATCGAAGACTGCATTAATAAAAATAATATTTTTTCTTTTACATAAATTGTGTCGTCCTCGATGAAGGGCGTGGGGGAGGGCGTATAATAAAAATATATTAACGTTTTGATCCCAGTCTGCGTCCAGCCTCCGAGCTAAGCGGTCGTATACCTGCTCCTGACATATTTTCTCTTTGTGTAATTACTCTCGATGTGCAATTAATCAGATTTATTATTATTATTCAAGGTCATACTCTGTTTTTGAGTTCAGTATGCTGCTGACTCTCGTAGAGGTTGGACGTGTAATCGCAATTAGTTGCTCAAATGTAATTATGCCTTAATTAACATCAGCAATTATACTTCAATTAATCTCGACGGGACTCGAACCATAGACTAGATCACCAACCTCGTCAGTTGTGTTTCGTCAGGCGATGGTAAACACGTGTACTTAGTGTGTAATTACTCTCTCAGTACACGTACTTAGTCTCTCTCATTACTCTCATAATTGTTCAATACGCAATTACTCATAGCTTATTACACCTAATTACAGGGGCAGCGGTGGCGCAATGTCCAGGGCGCTCGCCTCCCACCACGGCGATCCGGATTCTATCCCCGGTGGGTTCACTCCCGGATTTTCGCATGTGGGAATCGTGCAGGACGATGCCGCTTGCCGGCGGGTTTTCTCGGGGTACTCCCGTTCCCCCGCCCTTGCTTTCCAGCGCCGCTCCATTCTAGGGCTTCACTTCTGTCATGCCCGGGGATGACGGTCACAATGCCCAGGGTCGACCTTTCTGGCAGTGAGCCAGGGTGTTGCCTTGCCCTGGGTGCGCTCCCCACACGCCATTTTTTTACACCTAATTACATCTAACTACCTTCGGTGGGTCTCGAACCAAGGACAATACCACTACAAAACATAATAATGCTTTAGTTACTCTCGACGGTGTTCGAACCAAGGACTGCAGTATTGGTGAGTGTAGTGTAGCACTCACCTGCACCACGCCCTCGTCCTTCATCTCGCCGGCGAGCTCCTGGAACTCCTCGTGCATCAAGGTCGCCATGATGGACTTGGAGAATCCCAAGTCGCGCAGGTGACGTAGCGTGAAGCGCCGCTGCTCCACCCAGAACGGGCCCTCGCTAAATATCACACCTGCACAACACAGCGACTCCCAATATTACTAGTAGTAACACCTTATTTTCGCGAAAAGTTTTACACGCAGGCTAGACTACACTACCTGCGTGCGAATCTGCAGTTTTCATTTGCTTATTTCCCCGCCATATTGGATTCCTGGTTTTTCTAGCTTGTTTGTATTGTAATAGAGAAAATTTCGAAAGTACCCTTGTAACCAACTAGCTATTGACCGTACACATAAGTACAGGCATAACGACTAACTACGAAATCACAATTACGTCACAATATTAATTATACAATAATTTTGCAAAATCACTATTTTGACATGAATACGAATTTGTAGTCCAGTTGTTATGTCGGTACTGCCGTGTAAGGTTGGGTATGGTATACGGGTATTTTCAGACTTTTTTTAAAAACATAAACAAGTTAAAAAAAAAACCAAGAATCCAATATGGCGAGGCAAGGTTCCTCTTAAGAGCAGAATTGTATTTACGAGAACCACAGAGTACACAAGAATGCAGAGATGAAACTCCCACGTGTGCCGCGAACTCCAGCAGCACACGCCAGCAAAATGGCGTCACTGGCTGGCAACATGCCGGAACGCCGTCCACCAATCAGCAGTCTGGTAACCTACTCGCCGGCCAGCAGTCTAGCAAATAAGGAACATTTCGCAGCACACGATAACCAATCAGAAAGAAGACCTATTTCCAGAGCATCGCGTATATAATCAAAGAATAGGTACGTACACATCAAGAGAACCTCCACGCCATTTCACTTTTTTGTAGGTATTTTATCTACTCTGGGTTTCAACACTGAACTACTATGAACCTTTAGCTGGCCCGCCGTTAATAAAGAAATGTCCGGACTAAATTTCGAGAAAAAACATTCCTATTCCGAAATCAGCGGGAAAACCCGCCGACAAGCGGCATCGTCCGGCACGATTCCCACATGCGAAAATCCGTGAGTGACGCGGCCTGGGTTTGAACCCTGTTCGCCTTGGCGGGAGGCGATAAGGCTAACCGCTCAGCCACCGTGGCCCACAAGTTGACAACGAGGCAAGGAAAATAGTTCCACGTTTTATTGCNGATAAGGCTAACCGCTCAGCCACCGTGGCCCACAAGTTGACAACGAGGCAAGGAAAATAGTTCCACGTTTTATTGTCGTATTACATATGCGATGTCTAAATTAGTATACACTGGATTTATTCACCGAGTTTCTGATTCTTTTGTGCACGTACTAATAAGATTTGGAGTATAAGTTCAGTGTACACGTTCTTTATAATTTCACAGTTTCAATTGATCACCGCATGAATAAAGTGAAGCATGGTTCATGGCCATGTTTATTTTACATATGACGAAACGACACACAATGGGCAGAAAAGTAGATCTACGTGGGGAAGTTTAGAGGCCATACCAATTCACTAGGGACAATACATAAACCGCAATTATCTCGTTTTCTGTTTGTACAAATCGGTAATATTTCTAACCATAAAAGTAATACGAATCTAGTAATTATCATTGTATTATTATTAGGGAGCAGTCACTTTTGTCTGCCAAAGGTTTATAAAGCTAGTGAAAAAATCACGACAAATGCCTGCTTTCAAAGAACGCATCTTATAACATCCTTGGAGTGGATGAGGTTACTGGGTGTTGCGCAATGCACCGGGGACGCTGGAATGGTGACCGAATGAGGAAACTTGTTCTAATGAATGTAGGAGCTGATGGAGTAGTGACCAGAACTCATGTACGTAGAAGTGTGTTAATGATAGCTTGACAAGAGTTTCAAAGCCAAATGAAACTATTTTTATCCATAGACCGTGCGGGTGGAGTGGGAAGGGAATAAAATANTGACAAGAGTTTCAAAGCCAAATGAAACTATTTTTATCCATAGACCGTGCGGGTGGAGTGGGAAGGGAATAAAATACTGGGGTATTAAATAACATCTTGTTCCGGTTGCCTTGTACCTGACAGGAAACATCCTGGCTATTATTAAAAAAGAATGTATTGTTAATGAAAGGGAGTCTACAAATACTCACTAGCATTAGGCTCAAGGGAAGACTGGTAAAGTTAGAGAAAAAGGTAAAATACTTTGATGTTACAATGGACAATAATTTATGCTACCAGGATGGAAAAAGTAGTGAGCCTATTTTCCAAAATAACAGCTGAATCTACAGCATCGCGANAATAATTTATGCTACCAGGATGGAAAAAGTAGTGAGCCTATTTTCCAAAATAACAGCTGAATCTACAGCATCGCGAAGACTTTGTTCTAATAACATGAACACTATGTACAAAAGTGTATTTATACATATAGCCCTGATGTCGATGTATCTGTCTGGCATCCTAGTGCAAGACTGGTATATATACAAAGACTACTCTTAAAAACTCAAAAGGCAGGGTTGGTTGCCCTGACAAAGGCTTATAAAACACTATCAACTGAAACCTTGATGGTTACTGCAGGAGCAATACCCATGGACATATTGGTAGAAGAGATAGGCTCACTGCTTGAGGAAACAAACAGAAGAGCAGCTTCATTGGTCAGAAATAGACAGAAGAGAGAGGAAACAATTACAGGTCTGGCAGAAGAGATGGGATAGATCGAAGAAAGGGAGAGACACATACTAAATCTGCCCCTAAATGGAGAGAAGAATAAGTAGGGAAAAGAGAAAATGGAAACGTTATGTGGTCCCGACAGTTGGCCAAAAGTCAAAAGGAATCGAAATGAAACAAATTGTAATTGAAAAGGGAATCTCTTATGGATCCACATAACCCAGAAAGTACAGGTGTGGGGATGATAAAGTGTGACCAGTCTTTGGCTGATCAGGTTAAAAATGAGCATTTTCTGTGATGATAACGTGAATTTGGCTGGTACCTATATATTAGATTTTAAATTCTAGTAAACCTATGTTTAAACTCGGGAATGTTAGAGGTTCCTGGTGACGAGCGAGAGGACTCACCGAGCCGCTTGCCGAACGAGCGCTCCCTGAAGAAGAAGCCGTCGGGACGGCCCTGGAACTCGTCGCGGCGTAGCACCTCGCGGACTGCAGAGGGCCCGCACGCCGCGATGACGGGCTGCGAGCCCATCATGAGGCCGACCAGCGGGCCGTACTCGTCCTTCCACTGCATCATCGCCAGGTGCACGTGCTGCCGTGGCATCGACAGCATCGACCCCACCAACGGCAGGCATGGTGGACCTGCAACACGTGGCAACAACCCCCTCTTCAGCCATGCTGCAGCCGAGTGTCTTCAGTGTCACAGAATTTTACATAGAAACTGATAAAGTTCTCAGGCCATAATCTGCCTGTTCATGGCTTCTGAGTCACAGCTGCGCCACTGTCGTGTTTTGTCCCGGTGCGTCGTTTCGGAGGACGTTGCAGCCTCTTTCTGGGGCTCATTTGTTTCCTAATCTAAGTGTTAAAAGTGTGTATCCGAGGTGGGAACGGGACCTTAAGTGCGTCTCTATGCCAAGCACCTCACGCTTACGAGGAAGGGAAGTCGTACAAGGATACATGCATCGCGACTGAGAGGGATTGGGCACTCATAGCATCTATTAGGACAATGAATACCTTCCTGAGTGTACTTACAGATCATTCTATAAATCATAAGTGAGTAAAGATAACCGACATAGGCACCGTAAAACCCTCTCGACAGAAACACATTCAAATGTTTCATGCATTAATAGAAATGCTACGGTAAAAGAAGATTTCAACCATTATATTTTATAAGTGAGGTTTGAAAAGCTAGCAGAGAGCGGGCGGGACTTTCTTTGATTTAGCAATGGCTTAATTATATCCATGAGTCTACATCACTTTGAAGTGGCGCAATTGGACGTCTCCGGTCTTTATACTGCATATTTCTAAATTATGCCGATAAACTTCGGCTGCAGTTTAATAACGAAAAAAGAACGTGAATACACATAAACATATATGTGTGTGTATATAAGTATATACGACATATGGTTTGAAGATATTCCTAAGGATTGTACATCTATTTGAAGTTGGACCTGAAGCACTAGTATATCACTGCATCTGGAGATGAAACACTGAGTGTCTGGATAATGTTTAAAGTTAATATTGCGACATGCGGGTCAGTAATCCGTCTTTTAAATCCCAAGTATGCTACAGTATCATGGACATAAGTGGAAATAAGGTAGTAATAGTGATTATTTCCATGAAATAGTTTTGTCACCGTGACTGACTAGTTTTTCTGACAATAATTTTCAAAATGGGATCATTATAAATATTTAAATTCAGTATGATGCGTTTACGAAACAAAGAAACCAATTTCAGCTTTACTTTTTGTGTTGGCAGTATGTATTACAAAAACAAAACGTGTGTACACAGGGCCTATTTTATCCGCCATTATGTAAGATTGTGCAACCCGAATACATATATTTCTGTCATATCTCTGGTAACTCAACCGATTCCTACCTAAGTTGGCATACAAGTACTTCTGTGGTAGGCTATGCAAATTGATAGGCTAAGTTTTAAGAAGGCCAAACATGTATTTTCGAAACAGTGGCTAGATAATCATTTGAGCATAGTATTCTATATCTACGAAATAATGTAACCTGTTTAAACTTAACTTTGTATGCTGACAGAAGCTATGCAAGTTTCAAATAAGCTAATATATAAATTAATTTGTCCGCCATTTTAGAAGATAGCACCATATAAAACATTAGGGTTTTCTGTCTCATCTAGAGAACTAATTAACTGATATCCACCAAATTTAGGCCACAAGAATAATTTTGTAGTCCATATAATTTTATATGACTTACAGAGTTAGACATATTTTCAAAATAACAACCATGTAAATATTTTAGGTTAATATGCCATTTGTCCCAAATGATTTCATCTGAACTAACCATGTAGCAGTATCTCTGACAAACCTAGAATGTGCCAGTACATAATCGTTTCATTCTCTATTAATGAAGATAGCACCGCATGAGAAAATTTAGATTTTATGCCATATGCTGGTGACCAACCAACCGATTCAAACTGAGTTTTGCACACAAGGAGTGCTACAGTAGGCCACGTAAAGTTACAAGTTTCTAAGTGTGTTTGGCATTATTTATAGTATGGCTACCTCTCAAATAATTAAGACAAGTTCGTCATATCTACCAGACCATTTAACCAATTTCAATTAAACTTTGTACGCTGATAGTAACCTTTAGAAGTATTGGAATATGCTTATGTAGATCCTCTTTTGCAGCCTTTTTGTGAGATAGTACCAGCTGATAAAATGTAACATTTATGCTGTATCTCGGAAGCCAATAAACTAATTATCACAAAAAAAAATTTCACACAAGTAGTACTACAGTAGGCCATGTAAAATTATATGTTTTGGTGTTTAAGGCATTTATTTTTCATAATGGCTGTGTAAAAAATATTTAGATACATTTATTACATCTATTTATTATTTGAAAAAAATTCAACCAATCTTTGTATTCTGGCAGTATATATTATAAACATCAGATATGCATATAAACAGTAGTTTTTAGGCCTTTTTGTACGATATAGCCAATTGAGAAAAAAAGCTTTTATGCAATATCTTGGGACCCAGTTAACCTATTTCCACCAAATTCTGGACAAAGAAGTGCTATGGTAAGCCATTTAAACTTACAAGATTTAAGGGACTCAGGCACTTATTTTCAGAATTATGTCCCCGTAAATATTCGATGCTGTAAACCCAGTTTACCAAAACTTTAGATTGATTATAACTGAAGTTTATGCTCCGAATCCAACCTCCGAAATGCAGTTGGTTGCACGTGAGCGTACAGTACGAGTTCTGTGTTCAAATCCCAGATAAGGCACGTGTGTATTTATAGTTGTGTCACTAGTATTGAATTTGTTTCTGGTTCCATCTCTAACGATATCAAAATTATTTGAATCCATGTAAAGAAAAGTAGGCTCATTAGCTATATCAATAAATCCTTGTTACCTCTGTCACCGAATACAAAGCCTGAAACCTGTGGCTCATCGCTAGGGACAACTGATTTCCGCTACAAGAGTTCCTGCCCAGTTCTATTCCAAACACTTGTTCAGATACACTTTAGTGATTTGATGGTTATAACTGCTTCGCGTCTTAAATGCCTGCCTGTTGATCGCAAACGTTCAGAACAGGAGTAATACCTACAGCTAATAGGTTATGATAACGAAAAAAGTGCTGGGTTGTCTTAAGCACAGCACGCGTCAAAAATGTTCCTACTTGCAACACATGCAACTATATATCAAAGTAAGTCTGAGTGGGTTAAGCTGACGCCTCGCTGATTTCATAGAGAGCAAGGAAATATGGCTTAAAACAACGCGAGGGAATTTTTAAAGCCGAAATTTACAGCTATGGACATTTTAAAAGTATATAAAAAAAACACTCCACAAAAAAAAAAATATATCAAGAATATTTCCAACGAATATTTCGGAACNTCCAAAAAAAAAAAAAAAAAAAAAAAAAAAACAGATATCTGATATTGTTATTTCAAAGCCATCTTGCAGAAAGCACACCAGGAGCTGATGACTATTGTCTTGATTGCATACAGGCACACAGATAAAATGTGATTTAGTCTGCGATAAAAATAATTTAACAAATATTTCTGGTACATGACTAGTGACCTGCAAAATTCACGGAAAAGTGAGCACTTTTAAAACTAACTTTTGAAAAAAAAATTATTGCCTGTAACTACATAAAATGTTACAGTGCACATTGGCGCGTGGGCTCCCAGTAAAGTTGGCAGGGAAGAAGTAAATCTAGTCCTAAAACTTGGCATTATATTTCGTGCGTAATGTTTGAATTTATGTCATGCGAGGTTAGTGTTTCTTGTCTTTTTTACGTTAAATTAAGAATTAGCATATAAGTTACAAACTGATATGCCAAACAAATCCAGAATTTCACTTGGATGGCGCATGAATAAAGTGACCAGGCCCATGGCAGTGTTACATTTATATANCCAAACAAATCCAGAATTTCACTTGGATGGCGCATGAATAAAGTGACCAGGCCCATGGCAGTGTTACATTTATATAACGTGTAAGATTACAATGTAATCACGGAAGTAGATCCTAAGCAGGGGGGCCGCGGTGGCTGAGCGGTTAGCTTGCTCTCCTCCCACCAATCCCCGGCCGGGTCATCCCGGGTTTTCGCACGTGCGAATCGTGCCGGATGATGCTGCTGGCCAGTGGATTTTCTCGGGGTTCTCCCGTTTCCCCCGCCCCTTCGTTCTGGCGCCCGCTCGATAACCAACTCAATCACTCTCATCGGCTCTCAAGACTTAGATGTTAAGAGTCACCTAAATCTCTTCACTCACTCACCCTAAGCAGTACTTTCGAAAGTGTTCAGTTTACCGTTGAAGTCTATATCTGGTAACACTCTAGANCACTCACTCACCCTAAGCAGTACTTTCGAAAGTGTTCAGTTTACCGTTGAAGTCTATATCTGGTAACACTCTAGATTTCACAGTCGTTTGCACATCCGAGTAGATGCCATTTGTTCGCTGGCGGCGTCTGCAGTCAGTCCTTTTCCTTCATTTCACTTGCTTGCACGAAACTTGGCCATCTCACCGATGTATCTCACTGGCTCAGATTCATTGAAAGACAAGTTTTATTGATATAACCCAGCGATTCCCAAAGTTCTATAAACCGTGACCCATTACAAAAAATGCCCAAGTTCAGGACCTACTTTAATGCCTTATGTGTAAGGAAGTGAAGGGTACTAATATTAATAAAATAGTATATGTATAAAAGTATATTTTTCGGGGCCCACCAAATTTTAGTCTGCGACCCATAGTTTGGGAAATACTGTATTAGACGACAAACGCCCAACTGGGCAAGGCAAAATCCACTCACTTCTGCGTTCGTGTTAAATAGTCTAATCCGCTGGAAATATTAGCTCCAGCAAAATGTTTCATCAGGGTCTATATACCGCAATCAAAAGTCAGCCCACTCGCCATCGGTTTCTCCTTCCAAATTTTACCCAATTCGATATGTACAGCAAGACTGTCCGCACTTGCTTGTAGCTGACTGTTTGGTCTGATATTAAAAACTATACATCTTTCATAATTGTAATATGGACGAACTTCTTTATAGAATTCATAGTAATTGTCATAATCTTTCTTATGAAACGCAGCAATACACACTTGCACTTGCTCGAACTAGAATTTCTTTTGTTTNCAAGCACCGAATCCCGTGTCACCTGGTCCGAGGTAAAACGGGCTGCACTCTGGGGCAGCAGCCAATTAACAGAGAGCAAAGGCTCGAAAATACATACGATCGTGCAGTCTAGCCTATGAGTAGTTTGAAACGCAAAATTCTCCTATCCCTAGCAATAATTTCTGTGTGTATCTCTATTACCGTTTCCTATCGGTTTACATAACACAAGACACGTTTACCTCGCTGTACAACGTTCACTAATGCTAAGTTGAAAGTGCCCTAATCAAATGTTCTTTCCTACGTAGTATAATATACAGTCCACTTACTTTATTTGAAAAATGTACACGCAATATTAAGTGGCAGATAACTTTAAAAAAATTGCTGGCGAAGTAATATTTCTTGGCCAGTGTCTTCTAAAAGTTTGAACGTCGTAATTTCATGGCAAACACAATACAAATCACTTAAATTCAGCGGACGTAAAACTTCTTTGGAAGCACTCAAAGTGCTAGAGAATGTCTTCGGAAAATATCCCGAATTTTGCAGGTTCCAATACACGACGTTGCATTTAATCGCATTCGTGCACTTCACTGCACATTGTTTTATTCTATACACTGTTATTGGTGAACTGATAAATTAAAAAAAACCGTACTCGTCACCTACTTTCTCAACAATTGTGTCCTTCCACCAGATGTAAACATTAACATTGCGTCTACTAGATCGCATTGTTCAAGTAAAACTGCGAACAGTGTAAGAATGTATATATTTACTAATACGATTGTCTATTATCATATGCATAAGTAAACAGAAAATAAATAAAATAAATTTAGTGTTCACAAACGTGAATGTTGCTCTTTAAATATTAAGTTTTTATTTTGAACTACTTTTATTCTACTCTGGAAACTCATAGGAAGCATGGTAATCAGTTCTCCATGAGCATATATGTAGTAGTATAAGGGATTCACGTATATTTCTCTACAAAATTCCGTTCACGATGTTTTTAATTTACCTTGAACGAGCTTTAATAAATAGACCCGTATCAGGTTATGGGGTTGAATTTTTCTTATAATAACTGCCTTCGGTGTTCGTGATAGCTATGGCGTCACATCCACCAAGCGAGGAGTTTGTACCGGCGATGGTTCACTTGTAATAGTTGGTATGACTAAAAATTTCGTGAACACTGTGTCGATGAAATGAAATGGATATATGCACACTGTAATTAATAGTTTCCGTCTACTCAAGTCTTTACATCATAGCTTCACGACGTATAACCGGGATTATAACTTTTAGTTTTGAGTTGTGTTGACGTTATTATAAATTTTTTATTTTGCATAACTTCAATTTGTGTATTATTTTGGTCTACTAATATTTTTAGCGTTACAATTCAATAGCTAAACACTGTAACATAACCTCCAGTAAAGTTTTTTTTTTTTGTGATTTCAAGGTTTTTTCCGTTATGTAACTGAGTACTATTGAGCAAGAGTCTTACATAAACACTCGCCTCTTATCATCATACTGCGACGTGGTTTAATGAAAATTACTATACCCTTT
>NQII01001785.1:0-18922 GCA_002778355.1 Clitarchus hookeri
CTTTCATTTGTAGTCAAGTAATTCATGTGAAAAGGTTTCTGACGTGATTATGGCCGCACGACGGGAATTAACAGATTTTGAACACGGAATGGTAGTTGGAGCTAGACGCATAGGACATTCCATTTCGGAAATGGTTAGGGAATTCAACATTCCGAGATCCACAGTGTCAAGTGTGCCGAGAATACCTACTTTCAGGCATAACCTCCCACCATGGACAACGCAGTGGCCGACCGCCTGCACTTAATGACCGAGACCAACGACGTGTGCGCAGAATGGTTAGTATTAACAGACAAGCAACACTGCATGAATTAACCGTAGGAATCAATGTGGGACGTAAGACGGACGTGTCCGTTAGGAGAGTGCGGCGAACTTTGGCTGTACTGGGTTATGCCAGCAAAAGACCGACCCGAGTTCCTTTACTAACAGCATGGCATGGCCTGCAGCGCCTCTCCGGTAAGTGCTGATGGTAGGGTTCGAGTGTGGCGCAGACCCCACGAATACATGGACGCAAGTTGTGAACGAGGAACTGTGCAAGCTGGTGGTGGCTCCATAATGGTGTGGGCTGTTTTTACATGGAATGGACTGGGTCCTCTGGTCCAACTGAACCGATCATTAACTGGAAAGGGCTATGTTCAGCTACTTGGAGACCACTTGCAGCCATTCATGGACTTCATGTGCCCAAACAACGATGGCATTTTTATGGATGACAATGCGCCATGTCACCGGGCCACAACTGTTCGCGATTGGTTTGAAGAACATTCTGGACAATTCCAGAGAATCATTTGGCCACCAAGATTGCCCGACATGAATCCCATCAAACATTTATGGGACATAATTAAGAAGTCAGTGCAGAAACTCCTGCACCGGCAACACTTTCGCAATTATGGGCATCTATAGAGGCAGCATGGCTCAATATTTCTGCCGGGGACTTCCAACGACTTGTTGAGTTCATGACACGTCGAGTTGCTGCACTTCGCCCGGCAAAAGGAGGTCCGACACGATATTAGGAGGTATCCCATGACTTTTGTCACATATATATATATATTCGCGTCCCTGAATGCATGTTACAAACTTTATGAGGTGACTCCTCATGAAAAATGAGACAGAAAACATATTACGACTCGAAGCCTAAGTGTTTTCTGACGAGGATATGCACCCCTAAAGCAAGGGGTTTTGTCATAAATTAATTTAAATATAGTAGAGACTACGTGAGATTTAATATCAAATGAAATGCTGATGTTAACATTATATAAGAATTGAAACCTCAGAAAATTATGTTCGTAAAACCATTCTACTTCATAAATTAAAGCACATTCATGCTACATTGCGCACTGAAAAGCAGACTCACAGTTAAGTTGGCAACGCATAAATAGAAAGAGTTCTAATAGCCTGTTCACGGTGAATTGAGCACTGTTGAAAGCCCTGCTTAAGAGCTACATGTATGTAGATTGTGTATTCTTCCGCCATTTGTAAAATTATCATTGCAATTGACCTGATATCTTTATTCATGCTTCGGTCAAGTAAAACTGTTTAAATTATTTTAAAAAATCTAAAGATTTTACAAATTTACTAACTCTAGCTTTTATATGAGTCTAATGATACGGAAAGCAAAATAAATAATTTCAGTATTCACAAATGTTTACCTACCTGTTCTATTCCAACGTTAACATTGAATTATTTTTCCCTCCGTTGATACCAACTTTACTGGCAGCATGCTACACAGAATGTGGCCGTTAAAATATACGCAGGTAGGAAAAGAGACTTTTTTTCTAAAGTTGATTTCAGAAGTACTTAATTAACCGTGAACAGCCTATAGACTTTGACATTGTGTTGCAAGAGTTATGTTTAATTTCATGACCACTGAATAAAGTATTTACAGTTTTATAAACATTAAAGTACGAATCTGCATTATAGTAACAAATTATATTCCTGGCAACTTCAAAGTTTAATTTGGATGACGCATAAATGAATGATAAGGCCCATGGCAACGTTAATCTTACATATGGCAGAAGGATACAAAATGAGAAAAAATTAGATCCTAAGCAGGGCTATTTAAAGAGCTCAATTAACCGAGGTCACAACACACACAAATGGATGATTACAAAAACGGTTAAAGTTTCATGCGACGACACATGCACGTACGTCGCGAGAGGGTGCTGCCTTCGCTCTTCAGGTAGCATACAAAACTGGTCATAAGAACAGGTCATATGATGTGACAAGCCGCTTTAAATAAGAGATAAGCATGTCGAGGGAACACGCAAGAGAGAGCCGCACGAACAACACACGGAGTACGAGAGGCTGGATAATAGGGCTGCGAGTGGCAGGATCGATAGAGCTCTGAAACACAGAGTATTGAAGAATACAAAGGTGAAACATATCCTTATACTACGAACTCCAGCAACACACACCAGCAAAATGGCGTCACTTGCGTCGATCGGCGCCTGGTAACGTACTCGCCAGCCGGCAGTCCAGCCAAGTATAGTACCTTTCACAGCATGCGGTAGCCAATCAGACACAAGGCTTGTTTCTTCAACCAGTCAATCAGAAAATGGGCACGCCCACATTAAAGGAACCGTCACGCCATTTCGTCTCTGTGCCCACCATATGGGCCTTTCGGACTTCAGAAAGATTGTGTTGGTAATAATGGACACGAGAAGGTGCCCATGCATGGCGGACGATCCCTAAAGACGAGGAGAAAGGACCATTTGATTACCAGTCAGGCACGAGCAGAGAGAGAGCGGCTTCCTTCTCCAATACTCAGCGACATGTGACAACTTCACTACAGCCTCGTATGTGCCTCTAAAATAAACAGCGTCTCAGTATTGGATTGCAGTGGGTAACTAATCAAACAGTTTTATATTTTTTAACTACTATACAATGCGACAATTTCGGTTAAGTAGTTTTGTATGTATGTACTTATTCTTCCAACACAGCGTAACTTTTTAACTGTTGATAATCGGTAGCCATCTGGCAACATAGCGTACCGTGTACACTATACTGCAATCTAAGATCGAGATAGGCATTTCAAGGCGTCTAGAATGGGCAAATATGCAATGTCGACTACCTTCGCGCGTTCTGCCATTTACAGCTCAACATCGTCACCTTCGTTTGCAGTGGTGCCAGTAGAGCTACAGACTGAAGAAATATTGCCTTTAGCGACGAATTATGCTTTACTTTGGGAACGGACGGCAACCATGCCAGAATATGGCGGACAGCAAGTAAGCACTACAATCCCTACCTCCCTTTACAACGGCACACGTCCCATGTCATTGGCATGGTGGTCTAGAGAGTCAAAGAGCATGATCACCGTACACCGTTGGCAGTGGTAGGAGGGTCACTGAACGGCCGCTGGTACTACCCCATGGTCTCCTACTACCCCATTTACTATCTTACTTGGTTGATTTCCAGGAGCCAGTTTCCAGTAAGATAACAATCGCTTNGTCTAGAGAGTCAAAGAGCATGATCACCGTACACCGTTGGCAGTGGTAGGAGGGTCACTGAACGGCCGCTGGTACACTGAAGGTCTCCTACTACCCCATTTACTATCTTACTTGGTTGATTTCCAGGAGCCAGTTTCCAGTAAGATAACAATCGCTTNGGTCTCCTACTACCCCATTTACTATCTTACTTGGTTGATTTCCAGGAGCCAGTTTCCAGTAAGATAACAATCGCTTGCACAAAACCCTTATTACCAGGGAGTGTTCAAGTTATTTTTCAGCAAATTAGCGGCCTACCGTTCGTCTCATTTGTCGCCAATCGAATATANTACCAGGGAGTGTTCAAGTTATTTTTCAGCAAATTAGCGGCCTACCGTTCGTCTCATTTGTCGCCAATCGAATATACATGTAGGATAAAATGCGATGTAAACTTCTCCCACTTTAAAGTGAATGACATTTGAGGCATAGTTCTTAACCATTATGGACGAACGTGCTGCAGAGTATCATGCGGCGTTTGGTTCCATACTCGTCCGTATCGACACAAGTATCNAACCATTATGGACGAACGTGCTGCAGAGTATCATGCGGCGTTTGGTTCCATACTCGTCCGTATCGACACAAGTATCCAGGCATTATGTGGTCCGATGAGGTAACAAATGCGCTCTTCTTCTCAGTTCTAGAGGACGAAACGTTGTCTTGAAGCAACTTTGACGTCTTCAACTTTTTCTTTTATTGNTACCAGGGAGTGTTCAAGTTATTTTTCAGCAAATTAGCGGCCTACCGTTCGTCTCATTTGTCGCCAATCGAATATGGACGAACCATTATGGACGAACGTGCTGCAGAGTATCATGCGGCGTTTGGTTCCATACTCGTCCGTATCGACACAAGTATCCAGGCATTATGTGGTCCGATGAGGTAACAAATGCGCTCTTCTTCTCAGTTCTAGAGGACGAAACGTTGTCTTGAAGCAACTTTGACGTCTTCAACTTTTTCTTTTATTATCACAATAATAAAATTTACTACTGCGAAAATGTGTATGGCAATTAGCGTATGCCCTAGTAATTAAAATTGTTCAACCCTTCCATTACATCATTAACGTATGGTTTTAGGTGTTGCAAATAAGAATGACGAAAACTTGTTTTGTTATCCCAGCCAATANCATTACATCATTAACGTATGGTTTTAGGTGTTGCAAATAAGAATGACGAAAACTTGTTTTGTTATCCCAGCCAATAAGCAGTAGGCTTCGTGTTTGATCAGTTATACTAACCAGTCACAACGCAGAGCAGTAGCACAGTTTACCAATCAGCAGTATAGGGAGGGGCACAGAGCCTCGCAGTTCACAATACTGGCCAGATATAATACAAGATGTAGACAATTGTTTATACTGGGTACAAAAGGTTAAGACCATATTTTAGTTTAAAATTCCAGCCAATTTTTGCGTGGTTTCGGAACAAAACAGCCATACATTCTGGTCAGTAGAAAGATTTTATTANTTAAAATTCCAGCCAATTTTTGCGTGGTTTCGGAACAAAACAGCCATACATTCTGGTCAGTAGAAAGATTTTATTACTCGTTTGGACAATATTTTGTTATCATAAATGCTCCACTGATTTATACCACTTCAAACACTGTTTTGTGAGTAATATGATATGTGATGATAGAATACATTATTATAATATCTTGAACTACTAAGCAATAATTAGAGACAGCTTTTTATTTCCAAAATATTTTGGGACTATGTAAATTTATTGAGAACGCTCTAATTCTGTCGACACTAACTTTATAGGGTAAAAAGGGCTGGGAAGGGGGTTAAATAACACAGGGAGGTACTTGCTCTGTCTAATCAATTTAAAATAAAAAACAATGAGCTTGATTTTTAGTAAGCTTTCATTGGCGATGATCTCTACATGACGAAAATGAAATGAGCAATTTTAGTACACATGCGAAACACGAAGCGGAAATGGGTGCAGTCAAACGAATTTTACAGTTATTCATTTAAATAATTCAATTTACCTAACAAAATCTTATTTTTTACTTATGCAAATACGACATGAAACACATGCGCATTCTAAAAGCGCACGAAAGACCAGTGAAGACCAATTGGTAAACGTTGCCCAAGAGCAGCATGAGTGGGTGCTTCAAGCTTCGCTGTGAAATGAATGATGATTGTAGAGGATGGCGGTCGCCCGGGGTGTATAGATGAGGCCATTGCACAGCGGTGATCCCTCTTGGAATTCTCCAGGCGTGGCTGCGTATTCACCCCTGCGCCATGCTCGTGTTTTCCTGCCCGGCACCATGGTCACGGGGACACGGGGGTTGAGGCTGGGTTAGCTCCAGCAGGTGTCCCTAACCCAACCCCTTGCACAATCACAATAATATTTCACCACCCGGGGAGTTCTGAATCTTCTAGAGGGGAGGGAGGTGTGCGGGGAGGTCTGAGAAGGGCCCCTCCCTTTATTATCCTGGAATGCTACCCGCAAAGGGCTTGTCCATCCCCTTGGGGGTCATCTGCCTCCCCGCTGGACGAAAACAACCCCTTACGGCACGCTTGCGCACAAGAATTCGGAGGCAGCCCCAGGAAGAACCCTAAAAAAACAATTATTTATCCTTACAGTTGACAACCCTGTCGAGGAACGTTTAATGCTGATAAATCGTTTTAGAATATTGAGCGGCTTCTTTACCTGCGGGCGTACACCGATACAAAGGTAAGATTTATATTTTTCACTCGTGACAATATATATAATATAAATGTGTGTGCGTGCGTGTGTGTGTACGTGAGTATGTGTGTGTGAGTGAATTATGGTTTTATCTTAATTAGATACTGTACATTTGTAACTTGCCCAAATATTATAAAACAAATACTGAATTAGTGTGTGATTCATATACACAAGGAACTTTGTTGGCTGGCACCAGTAAAATGACAGTTTTCTGTTCTCGTTTATCAGAAATTTTTCTGAATTAAAAACAATTGATAATTAAGTGGAAAATTACAGTTTGCTTTTCACTTACAAGAATTTACTTTATTATAAAACCAGAAACACTACAGAAAATTCAGTATCTAATTATGATGTATTGCAAAAATGCTGAACTCAAGTAGCAGAATAAGNACCAGAAACACTACAGAAAATTCAGTATCTAATTATGATGTATTGCAAAAATGCTGAACTCAAGTAGCAGAATAAGTTTCCAAACATTATTATTACGACACAATCTTAAAGACCTTAACACTTCTTTAAGATTTTAATACCCACGCTGATCCTCAAGCATAAAAGGCTTAAAACTCTTGTCCTTTATAGGATTTAACAGCGTGGTGATCGGCACTTCTTGGAGTTCGGCATATTTTGATCTTTGATTGACGGTTGTTTATCAACAAAGTCACTTGATGACAGAAGGCTAGTCCATGGGAGGGATGACGCTGCATGCTGAACCAACTTAGACCTAACTCGCTACTAAAAACTACGAAAACATCCATGGCATATCCGGGGTTGAACCTCGGAACGTGGTTGTGAGAAGATACGCCTCTGCAACCTCGCACGCACAGAAGTCACATCAGTCGGAAGTCGTAGCCAGTTGTACGTCTGCACGCTCGGTCATCAGAGCTGGCAACAAGCTATGAAAATGCTCGCAAATGTATCTCATCGTTGTACAGGCGTAAGCATATTGAAAAAGCACTAATTGTGAAGTATTTTTTCTCCACACATCCAGAGTAGCATACATTTCCAACTCCGCATATAGTCCATTCACAATTACTTCCAACTTTTCTGAAGCCCTTCCTGAGTTCTTCTTCCAGGATATTCCTCCGCCTCGTCTAAAAAATTACACCAAAGGGACAACGCACCGCATTCGTGCGCACCCGTTAGTGAGAGAAGAGATGTGGGCGGCTCTTAACATCGAGGTCTTGAGAGCCGATGAAGGTGAAGCGAAGTGAGTATGGTACAACGCCGGAATACAAGGGTGGGGGGAACGGGAGATCCCCGAGAAAACCTGCGACCAGTGGCATCGTCCGACACGATTCCCACATACGAAAATCCTGGGAATCGACCCGGTTCGCCATCTCTAATGACCTCGCTGTTGACGGTACGTTAAGCACAATTACTTACCTACCTACCTCGAACCTCGTTTGCCTTGGTGGGAGGCGAGTGGTCTAACCACTACAGTACTGCGGCCCCCTGAGCACTCAGTGTTATAATATTTTGCATAAGAACTAATTCTCACTAGGTATTGGCAACAGCCTGTTTTCTCACTGTCTTTATTCACATTAATCATAAATAAAATATTATAATCCATAAGTAAAATATAATTATAATTTCAATTAAACCAAAAAATAAGGTACTTATATGTTAAGAGAAGTATAAAACACTTATGATACATGACATGTTTAGGAAATAACAGAACGCGTCATTCATGAGGTGATTTTTCAAAGTATAGATTTAAAAAGTGTGAAAAAACCGCGAATAGACTATAGAAGTAATTCTATATTTGCAGCCTGATATGTGGTGGAAGACTGTACTCGCTCGGCGTACGCAACAGGAACAGTAACCAATAACCACAGTGGAACGGGAGGAAACAGAACGTATTGCGGCCACACGCGAGTAAACTGCGAGGCACCCGTTGCTATTATAAATCGGTAGCGGCTAAACTTTACAATGCTCTATTTACTCAAGCAGATGTCTTTTTTTTTTCATTGACTGCTGCCACAGTCAGAGCTCATTTTCCTTCTCGGTTCGCCCACGCGGAACTAAACCACCCGAGTTCTGAATGTGTACTTATTGGTTCAACCTTTTCCAGGGCGTGTATGATGAGCGGGGGTCCAACGACGTGTGAAACTAACATATACTTGTGCGACAACTAGCATGCTACCAAATTATAACGCGAAATGACAGGGTATCTACACATTACACACGTGGTGTGATACCAGGTGAAGGACTGCGTTTCAGTGAGGGATGTACAAAATAGGAAATATCCCTGTACACTATATCTGCACGATGGTCACCAGCTGCCACCGTTCTGGCCGCAGTAGTCTTCATCAGTGTTGTGCAGGTGAGGTGTAATCCACGAACAAGTACACTTGAATGACAGTTAGTGAGTGGCAATATGTCACAAACAACACCGCATACGTTCTTTTTACAAAAGACCAAAGAGGAGAAGTGGGGTTAACAAGTTAATAGTAATAATTAATAATACGCGTTAACTAAAAAATACCGTCTTGTTTATGCTGAAAATTGTGAATAAGTTTCTAGCATGCTTAAATATTTCACGAGAACACTTGCCACTTCAGTATTTCAAGCGAGAAATGTAAAATATCAAGTAAAAAGGTTTGCTAGGGAGTGAGCCCTATTCCTCTGAGACCACGTGTACCGACTGAGAAGACTGCTATCATCGTAATCCTGTATTCATAAGGGATCGAGACGTTGAAAGTGCATCTATAACGATGATGTACTAACAGATGTGCAACAGCAGTAAGGAAAAAATGAATGACGCTAGATGTCCAGGTGGAGCAACTGAAAAATAAGGGGCAGCTGCGGCAAGGGTAGGTCATGGACCCCTCGCCTTTTCAGACATGCTTAAAGGGGTGGAAGGTGGAGCAAAATAACCTGAATCCTGCAAACAGCAGGGGTTTCCCCTTCGTTTTTCGGGGCTATTATATTACACAGGTAGCAACCGCGCGATATCATAGACCACCGTTGGTATTCGTCAAATTTTACTTCCTGAACAAACTGCGCTTGGCACTACAGCTGACCAGACTACTGGCATAGGATGTAAAACCCTGAATAGTATAGGTTTTCCTGGACACAAAGTTTCTCATTACCAATAACGAGATAATTAGTTGTGAATCAATCGTGTCTTTTAGTATAAGAAAGTGAATGTACTCGAAGTAGGAATTGACGGGTTAGTTGTAGGAGTTGGGGTCAAAGGATGTAGATAGCGTAAATACATAGACACTTAAAGCTAGATATGATTTTTCAGTCACTAACATTTATTTTAAATTACAGCTTGACTAAAGTCGATCTCCGGCATCATATGTTAAATTAGGTGTCACAGAAATGCTAGTTTCTGAAAGTAGTCAATTAGACATTTGATGAAACGACCATACATTTACGAGTAGGAATTAGCGCTGGTATCAAATATATTACTGAAGAAATCCGATCATTAAAACACCTCCATCTAACAACTTTCTCAACAGTTAAACTGAAAAAATTATGAAATCCTGTTTAATTGACACTTTGCCATCATATTAATCGTCATCATCGTCATTATAGACGAGCTACAATCTTCCCATGTAAATGGAAAAATTTATTTATGCTGCCGTTGTCTTTGAAAATGTTTTAATAAGTGAAGAAATGTAGGCCAAGTGATTTAGTCACTGTTATATGCAGTTGAATGCCTGTACACTGAATAAAAGAAGGAAGGAAAAAATCCAAACTATACAGACCTCACCAAATTGAATTTATTGTTAACAAAATTATTTGGAGCGTTTACGAAAGTATTTGTTAAATATCGCGAAGAAAAAAGTAGTTCACTGATATACATTGAACAAACACTTTAAATTTGTAGTCACGAGTTCGTAATTCTTTCATCGCAAAATAAAATTATAATTACTGGAGAAAAAAAATGTATATATTGTTCACATTACGAAACTTGGTCTAGTGTTTCTGGTTCTATGCTTCTGTGTTGTATGATTTAATTTTTTTAAAAGGTCCTTTTAGTGGGAAATGAGGAAGACATTTTCATGCCATTGAGCGTTATACTCGAGCGAACACCTTTTTACCTCCCGTCGTTTTTCCATTCTGAACCAAATCTCAACCATACTCCAGGACGAATGGCAAACAGGTAAGTTTTATAACACATCCGACTTTATGTTTTATCCAGTAGCTAAAACTAGTCATTTTTTTCTTCGACGGGCTGCTGTAGTTTCAATTGCAGCTAATACTGTTGTAGCTCACTTCTTCCGCAATGGATGCTTCCTGCATAAAAAAATTTCCTGCGAACTTGTGTTGTGAGGCCCTGAGAAGAGAATTAGGTCCCCTCCTGCCTCAAACTTCAAAAGTACCCAGCGATAGACAGTTTCATACTTTTTATATTTAGGGTTGCTTATTTATAAGACTATCGCCATCCCTGTCCACTAGCGGTTACCTGCGTCTTATGCGGCTAGAATGACTCACTGAATTGCATTCAATAGGTTGCAAGTTCAATCCCAACCTACTGCTTTAAGAGTGGGTTAGCACACGTGAATTTCGTGTCAACTTGAGTAAAATGCCGAGGCACCTATTTTAATAAGTGCGTGTACAATTTATTGGCCATCGCGTTAACCTCGTGTTATTCAACAGAATTGACCAGTGCTTTATTCGCCATGACATCAGTGATTCTTTGAAGCATATGTCCAGGGGAGAGGTATGCCAAGTTCCCCTACCTGTGAATGGTTAAACTTTCCAGAGAAATTTTATTAGAAAAGTTTACTAGTTTTTGAAAAGGAAAGTTAAAATGCTTTAGTAAAAATGCATTATTTATGTACAAATTTATAAGCCTAAATAATAACTTTTGAAAAAAAATTAGTTATAGTTATGCAAAAATAAGCAAAATTAAAAATGAATGGTTAAAATGTGTTTTTTATATTATACTTTAAAAATAATATTTTTAATAAATGCTGAATTTTTTTTATTGCATTTTAATATTTTTTCAACTACTCTTTTTTTAATTATTTGATTTTTCATCATTTCAATTATTGAAATAAACTTACTTTTCTACATATTATAGAGCATTACTGCATGAAATTTAGGTATAAACCGTCCACGGTAAACCACGAACTTTTGAAAGCCCTGCATATGGTATACTTCTCATATTCTTTCCCTCTGCCATGTGTAAAGTTATCATTGTTGTGCGGCTTATTATTTCGTTCATGAGTGAAATAATCTAATTATTAGAATCGTAGATTTGTTACTAATATCCATATTCGTTTTTATTATGTATAAAACAAGAAAACTAACTTGAGTGGACATAAATTTTCAGATTACACACTCGTAATACAACGTCAAATGAAATACACTCATTTGCAAAAAAAAATTGATCACCCTGAATGTGCCATTGCAGGGGCATGTAAGTGGGTACAGACACAGGGTATGGTAGTATCTATACAGAAACCATCATTATATTGTACTGCACCAAGCATATATTGCAAGGAACCAATACTTGCAGGATGTACTTACTATGGTGTTTGACAAACCATAGCACAGAGATAGGCGGCGATACAGTCGGGCATGGAGGCATACAGACGTCACATGTTCTCTTGAGGAAGATCCTGCCACAGCTGGCACAACTTACCCTCCAAATCTATCGTAGTCGCTGATGGCCGAAGATGCCGTCCAATCTAATCCCAAACTTTCTCGATGTGGGCGAGAGTTCTGGGAACCCTTCTGGCCAAGGATGCATGTAAATATCACGCATGCAGGCCAGAGGTTCCCTAATGCGTGAGGCCGGACATTGTCCTACTGGAAAATAGGGTTGTCAAGCTGCACCAGGCAGGGGAGGGCACATGGTCGCAGAATTTCCTGGACGTATCGCTGCGCCGTCAGGGTTCCTTCAGTCACCACTAGTGTGGTGCAGCAGGAAATGTAGGAAATGGAACCCCATGCCACGATACCTCTCGTTGGGGTGGTGTGCCACCCTATAGCGAAGCGTGGATCACGGCGTTGGCCACGACGTATTCAGACTCAAATTCAGCGGATGTCTGTATCCAGGCAGAAGAGTGATTCGTCACTGAACACCACTCGTTGCCAATCCGCAAGTTGCTATGCTACCCGTTCCCGGCAGAAGGTCACATTTGCTCGACGATGCTCAGGTCGTAATGGTAGACGTTGTAAGGGCCGCCGCGACGACATATCCTGCTCTGCTAGCCACCTGGATATAGTTCAGGTGGACACAAGTGTATCTCCAGCTGCCGTGACATGTTCCTGAATGGTGCGCAGCGACGCCCGTGGAGTTCTTAGCCTGTAGCACGATGAAGCGGTCCTCTCTACTGTGGTCCACCGGGATCAATTCGAACCTCCTCGACGGTTATATATATATATATATATACTTTTGTTCCCACTACGCCCAACACCGTTCTACAATGTAAGCAGAACGGTTCAAGTGGCGAGCAAAGTGCCGAAACGTCCAACCTGCCTCTCGTAGGCTGACGATGCTGCCTCTGTCAAACTCATACATCTGAGCAATGGCTTGTCGAATGCGCCATCGGTGCATCCTGCAAATTCATTGAACTTGGCTCAGTAGCTAACTCACAGTGTCTACACTGCTACTAAGGCCTTATTCCGATGTCTTGCAGCTGTGAATGATTGAGGGCCATGTATACCCCCTTTTGGCACATTTGCGCAAGCAAGCAGCATTAAACGCAAATGGGACACATGTTGGGCAACGGTGATACTGTGTGGCAACCTTCGCTGTACTCGCGTGATTCGTTCATGATGATCTTTTTTTTTTTTTTTTTGCAAATGAGTGTATTTGTATTGTTGATTTGTAGCCAATTTGACGAGTAGCCAGAGTGCCAGTGTGTACGGCAGGAAAGATGCAGGTAACACAGGCTATGAATTTTTTCAAAGGTTGTATTCAAAAGTGCTCACTTTACCGTGAATTGCTTTATAAGTAATGCGTCCGCGGAATATTAATAATTCTCCTCCTCGGGGAATAAACCACATAGGAATAAATGCCGCACGTGAGCATGACGCCTTGGGAAGCGGAGTCATCCTGGGCGGTATTTCCGCGGTCGAGATCTGCGGAGACGGTCGTGCGGAGTGACTTAGAGTGGTGGTCAGGCGTGCATGCGCTCTTCATGCCCCTCGGGCCGACGAACATCCAGACTTGGCAGGAGGCACGGCCGGCGTCACAGCACGCGAGGGAGGGCCTGCACGCCCCATTGTTCCCGCCCCAGCTGCGAGCAACACGTGCGTGCCGTTCTGCTCTCCTCGCGTCTGCAAGTCCGACACCTAGCACAATGACGCTTGCCTCCATGTCCTCCGACACTCAAGGTCGCTCTGCTGCCGCCGCGCCGGCTAACTGTCTGCGAGCTATGTTTACTGCTTGACCAAGCCTTCCCTCAGAACTCGAATAAGAAAAACCAATACTTACCGAAGATACCCGATGTCGATCTACTACAGTCTTACAACTTCTGCATTAAAAAATTATTGCACATTTAAACAAAGTATTTGCTATGTTCACAAAACGCAAATATACAGTAAATCATCATATAGTTTCTTTCTTTTGATATTGTATAAACATGTATTTAATTTGCATATTTTATTTATAATGGTATTAGCACAGTCTTGTTTGTACACTTCTGTTTATTCGCGTTATGTGTATTTTATATTCGTTTAGGTGTATTTTTGGTATAAAATAACTGTAAATAAACGGCGCATCAATAATATTGCACAGGAAATATGGGCAAGTTACAATAATTAAATAATAATAAAAAAAATTGCCAAGATTATCTACAATGCCAAAAACATAACAAAGTGATCATTTGTAGTTTACGATGTATTGTAACATTGGCAATGCCGTAAAATCAACTTCACTTTGCTTCTGCAAACAAATGAATAGGATATGGTCCTTTCGTTACACTGCACAGTTACAATTCTCTACCTGTATGCTCCCTGCTGCTCGACGTTGTCACGAGCAAATTACGAGACATCCGTTACACACGTACTGTGACACGTGCTTTGTAGAACTGCGTTTTAATGGCAGTTGCGCAAGCTAGTCAAATAAAATAACAGCATTCTTGTGTTACGCGCCGACTGACGCACGGGGCGCGGGCACTATGCAATGACTCGGCTCTGTAAGGGGTGACCCACCTCGACCCCCNCCAACCGGCACCAGCTCGCGGTCCCGTCGCCGGGCCACCGGGAATGAATGACAGCTGACCTGGCAGGCGTCACAGCCCCTCTCCTACCAGTGCTGGGAGAAGCCAACGACTTGGGAGGATACGAAAGAATATTCTGGGAACAAGGCGCAACGCGGCAGTTAGATAACTTTCTGGGCGATCGCCGACGACACTAAAAATACCACCGCAGCTGGATGGTCAGCAGTCTTTAGAAGCTAACTGGCCGAGGGCGTTCGGAGAACTCTAGAATATTACGGACTGGTGGGACCTGGACTGAAATGAGGCGGGGCTGTATAAACATGTGATACAAATTTTATTGTAAATATTGGAACTGTCAAATATGGACATATACTTAATACATTAATTCAACATATTTTGATACACTGTTATTGGGAGAGATTTTAATTATTAAATTACATTAATTACTTTGAGGTAGTTGTAAATTGTACTATTTGAATTTATTAACAGTAATTAGAAAGATATATCAATTTATTGTAAAGTATTAAGACGAGGGTATTTTATTGTAATTATTGTAAATAAATTATAAAATTATAATTAACTATTGTTTTTAATTAAAAACACCATCCCTTAACGAACCTGTTTAGCGTACTGACTTTGAGAAATTGTAACACCTGCCTAATATCGTGTAGGACCCCCGCAAGCACGCAGAAGTGCCGCAAGACGACGTCGCATAGACTCGATTAATGTCTAAACGTATGCAAGAGGCAATCCACACCATGAATCCTGCAGAGCAGTCCTAAAATCCATAAGAGTGCGAGGCGGTGGAGATCTCTTCTGAACAACACGTTGCAAGGCATCCCAGATATGCTCAATAATGTTCATGTCTGGTGATTTAGGTGACCAATGGAAGTGTCTAAAGTCAAAAGAGTGTTCCTGGAGCCACTCGGTAGCAACTCTCGACGTGTGGGGTGTCGCATTGTCCTGCTGGAATTGTCCACGTCCGTCGGAATTCACAATGGACATGAATGGGTGCAGGTGATCAGACAGGATGCTTACGTATCTGTCACCTGTCAGAGTAGTATTTAGACGTATCAGGGGTCCCATTTCACGCCAACTGAATACGCCCCATTCCATGCCAGAGCCTCCACCAGCTTGAACAGTCCCCTATTGACATGTAGGTTCCAAGGATTTATGAGGATGTCTCCATACCCGTACCCGTCCATCCACCCGATACAATTGAAAACGAGACTCGTCAGACCAGGCAACTTCTTTCCAGTCATCAACAGTCCAATGGCGGTGTTGGCAGGCCCAGGCGAGGCGTAAAGTTTTGTGTCGTTCAGTCAACAACGGTACATGAGTGGGCCTTCGGCTCCGAAAGCCCATATCAATGATGGTCCGTTGAATAGTTCGCACGCTGGCACTTGTTGATGCCCCAACATTGAAATTTGCGCCAATTTGAGAAAGGGTTACACGTCTGTCACGTTCAATGATTCTCGCTAGTAGTCGTTTGTCCCGTTCGATCACGATCTTTGTCCGGCCGCAGCGATGTCGAAGATTTGATGTTTCGACGGATCCCCGATATTCACGGTACACTTGTGAAATGGTCGTACGCGAGAATTCAAATTGTATAGCTACCTCGGAGATGCTATGTCACATCTTTCGTGCGCTGACTATAACACCACGTTCAAACTCACTTAAATATTGATAACCTGCCATTGTAGCAGCAGTAACCGATCTAGTAACTTTGCCAGACGTTTGTTGTCTTATAGAGACGCTGCCGACCGCATCGCGTTACTCTGATTGGTTCCATACCTCTGTTATTTGCATACGCACGCCATCTACCGGTTTTTTTGGCTGCCCAGTGTAAATGCAGAATTTTTATATATAATAAGTGCTCATATGTACATTTGCTATACGTTTATACAGGTTGTATCTGGGGTGATGTTACAAACTTCCAGGATGAGGGAGAAGGGCACCAGCATACATTTGAGATAGGAAATCCCGGTCTGGAACGCCTCCGTCAAACGTTACAACCAAAACGGTGTTGGGATGCTCCGATACAATCTTGCTGCTGGCCTACTTAGCTACTCCATTTCACTCAGAGTGATCAAGTGCATTTTGCTCTCACGTAAATAAAAACTGCAGTCTACCTACACTCGCAACTCAGGATACGTCAAGTCGACACACCGCACGTCATCTACCGTGCATCAGTGGAGCGTACGTTCCCCACCCCTTGTGCTGTACTACGCCTACAAGCTCCATGGTATAACTATAATGCGAATGTCTTTATACGCGGAACACGAACAATGTCGATCAGCATTAAGGATGGTCACATTTATTTTTAAGTGCATAAGCGCAGCTGAATGAAGTTGACGTTTAAAGATGACGACAGCACAGGGGCGAAAGCGTGTGTTACGCAGAGTACGAAAGTATGTGTCGTTCATTGATGGAGTACTTCTCTTGTAAAGACTTTTCACGGTAAAGTAAACATTTTTGAAATCAACCTTTGAAAATAATAACTGCTTCCCACCACGGCCATACACCGTATCATCTCGACGAATATTTTACTTACTTGAGCGGTCGCCTAGTGAGGGGTATGTTTAGGAGTGAGGCAAACATATNTATCATCTCGACGAATATTTTACTTACTTGAGCGGTCGCCTAGTGAGGGGTATGTTTAGGAGTGAGGCAAACATATATGAAGTGCTACAGGCGATGCTGACCGGCGTATGTGAAGCGGTACTGCCTCTACGCGCAATACACTACTAGCGTGTAGTTTTTCCGTCGGAGGCTCGTGCGAACGTGACTTCAAGCAGCGGCTCTCTAGTTACATTGGACGCGACTCTGTAGGTAAGTACGCTGCACACCTCTATCGTAGTTTTGCATCTGTCTGGTACGTACATTTTCAAAGACACTAGTCTAAAAGAAAGCTTGAAAATAATGTTTCTAAAGTGTGTGATGTCTTGAAGGTAACGTTCTGTCATCGTCTGGAATGTGCTTTCTTTTNCTTGAAAATAATGTTTCTAAAGTGTGTGATGTCTTGAAGGTAACGTTCTGTCATCGTCTGGAATGTGCTTTCTTTTCGTAGGTAAACAACCTATTGGGTGCACCTTTAATAATTTCGCCATTGAAAGCTTTTTAAAGAACGCTGCAGCGCATTTGAAGCACTAGGTAGGCGGTTGCCTTAAGGGGGTAGTATCCATTCCATTTTTGATTTTTCCTACAAATCTTTGTAATAAAAATTTATGACCAGACATAAAAAATCAAAGCTAGACCTGACATAGAGGACTACTTAATGGATTTTTTTTTATTTGTACGGTTTGAATTATGCTTGTATTTTCCTACGCGAGACTGACATTATTAAATAATTAGGCAATATTTGGTTACGGTTACAGCTGTAAAACTAATCATGCAAGGAAAATAACTTGTATTTCGAAATAAATGTTAAGATGTTCCCGATGACTTGACTAGCTTGATTTTTGAGTATTGACTCAGAAAATTAAGTTCCGAAGGAAAATCCGATCTGGCATGGATACTTCTCCTTTCGCGTAACACTTGCCGTGGCCACAGTACCCTCTCGCTCCTCGGAGAGGGCTGTTTCACCGTCCACCGTGCCGTTTGCTCAAGTGCCCTCCTATACTGCTTACGAAAAACTTCTGCCCGCAGTTTTGTTGCGGGGGGGATCACCTCACTTCCTCCAGGGCGGGGCGATGCTCCCCTCCATATGTTGCTTGGTAGTTCGGTGCTCCGGGAATGTTGCTTGGTCCTGCCAATACCCCATATATATTTACTGTCGTTCAATTGCATTTACAATAAAAATGTTCCAGAGTGCATTAATATACTCATTACACTCATATAATGAATTTGGTACTCCGGTTACATTTCCTTGGTTCTAATATGTAAAACGAAATCCTCCCTCCACGGCAGATGGCCGGAGAAAGAGGGGTGAAGATGTGAGTGTATCTCTCGCTGACTGGATTCAATGGTCNTAAACGAAAACCTCCCTCCACGGCAGATGGCCGGAGAAAGAGGGGTGAAGATGTGAGTGTATCTCTCGCTGACTGGATTCAATGGTCTGGATAACATAGCGCTGCCGGAAATGGCCTGCCGCTC
Organism: Clitarchus hookeri; assembly: GCA_002778355.1. Lineage (NCBI taxonomy): Eukaryota > Metazoa > Arthropoda > Insecta > Phasmatodea > Phasmatidae > Clitarchus > Clitarchus hookeri. The sequence continues at coordinate 18,382 of NQII01001785.1, forward strand.
CCTTCACCGTTACCAGTTGTTCGATACAAAACTGAATCTTATAATTATTACTCTTGATACAATATGAAAAGTAATGCGACATTCCGACAGGCGGCGAGATGACGATAAAAATAATCTCAAACAACAAGCACTTAAAATGAGCATCATCAATCAAAGTGCCTGCCGTACATTAAACATACCTGATACAATGCAGGGTCATCGCACGATTTCACTCACGATGACTGGGCGGGCTTCGGACACCAAAAGGAGATTCAAATAAACTGAGGCCCAATTATAAAAGTAACACGAGTCTCCAAGTGTTAAAAACTCATGTCAAGAAATGAATTTTGGGGGATTTTCTCGGTCCCATCAAAATAACCTGGTTTGTTAGTGGAGAAAAAATGACTGCGTGTATCGGATTTTTCGTTACACTTATTACATGGGTCGCCCGATGCGACGAGACGATTAAGTATTCATAATATTTTTTGTCGCACGGGAGTTTGTGGTAAAAGGGGAGAAGGGAACGCCGTGGAATTACCAAAACTGATCGTGGACCTTGCTG
>NQII01001785.1:19213-32498 GCA_002778355.1 Clitarchus hookeri
CGCATTCCACATGGTGCACATAATATGCATAGCATCACCAAGTTAAAAAATCTGTTTGAAATAGCAACGTGCATAGCTAGTATTTTGCGGGTACCCGTCCGTAGCCCTGTAGACACTAGACCTAAAAATATTTTATGTCTAGTCGCTTTAGAACGTGTGATTTTAGGGCTACTGATTTTAGGTCAAGTGAATTTAAGGCTACTGCCAATTTGGGAAAGTTGAAATTTTAGGCCTAGTGACTTGGGGCTACTGCCGCGCTCCCTATTTGGTCTGAGTTACTCGACTAACTTGTTTGTTTGCATCTTAACGACGAGAAGATGAAACGTCATGAAAACTGCTGTAATCAAGATAGCTAACATACGTGTGTAAAAATTTCCTGTCCTAGCAATACACAATATAATGCAGACCAAATCACCGTCTTCCGCTAATATAACAAGCAACCAATGAACAATGATATTTGCACGATTTTACATACGACGTTGGAGTATAGCCTACAGGTCACTGACCTCGCTAATTTTTCAGTTCTCTAGCGATGACTGGAAACACTAGTTGTGAGAATTCTGAGGAGAGAACTTAAAGGACGCAACACTCGATTTAATTTTTCGACGAAAGCAGAAACCTTGAAACTATTCATTTTTAAAGGAAGAGAAACTGAGAGTTCAGACTTACCTTCCTACTATCGACGTTTTTTTTTAAAACTGAAACGCTTACAGAAGCCTATGAAAGAGTTTATAGGAAATTTGAATTTTTGGAAGATTTAATTGATTTTCAAGAGGACCAACTGAGAGTTTGTGGTGAAGGTTTCGTCTCTGTTTATGAAAAATATGTTACCAAGTCAGAGCTAACTGAATATTGCCTAAATCTGAATTAGTTATCTTGAAGAAAACAAAGACAGTTTGGAGCTTGTGCTTACTAAGAATCCTTCGATTAGTTAAAGTTCCTGTTGCGAAGCACTTATTTGAACACTTTTGAAGATTTGGAAGTTGTTGAAGAAGTTAAGGGTAGATAAACTTCTACAATAAAATTGAATTTAAGAATTATTTACCATCATTTTTTTTTTTTTTTATGGATAATTGTTGGCATTTCGAAATGTGGAAATCTCGCTTAGAACGTTTATATGAATGATGGTGTCAAATACTTGAGGTGAACCATCATTTTCAAAACTAAAGATCATCAAAAGTATTTTTATAAAAAGTTATTTGTTAAAAGGAACGCTTAACTTACTTAAGCATTGTTAGTATTGAACGTAATTTACTGAAAGCACTGGACTTTAATGATGCAAACTAAGACTTTACCTCAAGAAAACGTAGACGGAAACTTTTGCAACTATAACTTTTTGATACTATAGGCATACAGTACAATAGTTTCTACGTATAAAATTTGAATTTCATCAATAAGGGTTTTAATAAGTGTTATGTATCACAAACATTTAAATATTTAAACCAGTCTCGGTTTTAAATGAGCTCTAAGCTTAATTGATGATATCAGAAACTTTCCCTCCAGAAAATGTAAAAATAAATTCATTCTTTAATTTAGCTAACTTGTAAGACACACAGTACAACTGCTCCTACTATTATAAATACACACACACACACACACACATACACACATATATATATATATACACACACCCACACACACACACACTCGTATATAAGTTGTAAAAGGCTGGTAATTATATTATTTCCCTCATTTATGTCATAGGGACCAAATTATAATATTGTAATGTAGTTAACAATATGGTGTTTGTATAAAATAATCCAAAGCTCATGCACAACAGAAAAATTAATTCACATGGAATCAAGGGGTGATGTAGTAACTAGACTACTCGACTCCCGCCGAGGTCGCTCCTAGGTTTTCGTATGAGGGAATCGTGCTGGACGATGCCGCTGGTCGGTGGGTTTTCTCGGGGATCTCCCGTTTCCCCTACCCATTCATTCCGGGCGCTGCTCCATAATTGCCTCGCTTCACCTTCATCGGCTCTCAAGGCCTCTATGTTAAGAGACGCACAAATCTCTCCATTCCACTTGGAATCAAACTAAAAGTAGCAGCAACAACATACGTGCCCTATTTTGTTTTCATTCTAAATACGACTTTCGGGAAAAGTGGGGAGGGAAGCCTCACTGCAGGGTATAGCCGGGGGACTCACGAGTCTGAGCACGTTGCGAAGTGCCGTTCCATGTAGTCTTGTGGTATTTCGATAATACAGTAACAAAATATGTTACGTGTTACGAAGGCGAGCTTGCTCCTCTGATACAGAAGTATTTAATATATTGTTACGCGCTCGCTGCTTCCCATTCCGCCCGAGCGAGTGGAAGTGAAGGACTGCAGTTATATGATAGCGGCGGCAGCAAGTCAAAGGATTGTTTTGAATGAACAAGCAAGCGATAGGCCGGTGGCCGCTTATATGTTACAGAAAGCGAGCCAACAAGATACTTCTTTTTGCGGTGCGCGCTACTGACCCTGGTTGTATTGATTTCTGCGTTTATCTGAAGAATGCTCTGGATTACTGACCTCGTTCTCTTAACGTGACTCAGGGTGCGTTGAACCTTCCAGATGGTCAGGGCGAACGATATTAAAGTGCGACAGGCCTCCGAGCCGAGGAGTTGATGAGTGATGNTCCAGATGGTCAGGGCGAACGATATTAAAGTGCGACAGGCCTCCGAGCCGAGGAGTTGATGAGTGATGAGTGGCTTAGTTCCGAGCGATAGAAGACGAACAGCAAGAGGAGTGACCAGCAGAAGGGAAATCTGCTACTGCGAGTATCAAGCAGTGAAGGGTGCTGCTGGCAGGCTGGACTATTGGACTATATGCGTGAGTGTAAGACATTGCAAATGATGGCAACATATAGACTGAACACGTTTTAATGATGAGTATACGTTAATTGACTGTAACCAAACAGAGACAGTTAAGAAGAACGTTAATTAGAGTTGAAATATACATTAAATATTGCGCTCACTGTTAAATAAAAAGAGTAATAGTGGAGACAGATAATTTAATGCTGTAAAAAATAGCTGTGTGAATAAATTATAAATTAAGTTTAGTTATTTTATTTTTATTATGACCTCCATCCCTCACGAACTCAGATACGCCCCTCAGGCGTCCATGTAACAAAGAATATTTATTTTCACGTCCCTAAATAAATTATTTGAGGTTCCTTTCTCTCTGCGAATTCTAATCCGTTTTCGTAGCCACAGTTTAAGTTTCTTCTTTATCGGNTGAGGTTCCTTTCTCTCTGCGAATTCTAATCCGTTTTCGTAGCCACAGTTTAAGTTTCTTCTTTATCGGCTTATGGTGTAACTATGCAAATAATAATTCAGCGACGACAGCGTTGATTCCACGAAGAAGGAACGAACACTGACACCAGAAATGACAGCAATTGACTTAAGATATTAGCAGAGGAGCCGAGCAAATATCCCGTCTAAAGACTTTCGGATCGGCATCAAGGGTGCATTTTCAAGCCCTACTTCACGTATGCTCGTTACCCTTTCCGTTGCGTGGTAACGTGAACACTTTCTTGCATCGTGAAAACACCGCCTTACTCCCGTTAGTCTCCCGCACTATATACAGTATACATACTAGGGCAAGTGGTTACAGCTACGGTAACGTTGTAAGGCAAGTGGTGCGTGCTCTACTTTTATATTTAAATTAATTCGGTTTCGCAGATTACATGTACGAGTATTACTACATTCCAAGTTGCATAATGTGTATGCCACAAATTTATTTGATTTATTATTTGGAAGTATGTTATAAAGTAAACTCAATATTTGGTTTTGTCCACTAAATATATGTAAGCGTAGAAATTAAAAAGTTATTTATTCATAATAATTAAATGGCTTAGTGATAACAGTGTCTTGTACACTACGAAACGTAATTTTTAAATGTAATTGTTGGATTGACTATAAAATAATTTCTGTACACTTCTGTCTAAAAAAAAAATTGGCTAATTTTGGCTTGTAGTTATAGTTACTGTTGGCTAAAAAGTTCATTAAAATAGATCAATGTGTTACATAGTGTTTTTACTTTAATGTTCATTTTGTTTGGTTATAATGTGACATAAAACACGTGTTCTGTAATTGTTGTGTGTGAACTTCTCAAGTGTCCACGATATTTTTATGAATGTACCTAGAACTGAGCTCCCTACACACTCTCTGGACCCTAAAATGTACTAGTACTCTTTAATGATCATGTCTTTTGAATATAACAAGAATCCGAAGTCCGAACTATGATCATTTTCACCATGCACCATNACTCTTTAATGATCATGTCTTTTGAATATAACAAGAATCCGAAGTCCGAACTATGATCATTTTCACCATGCACCATTGGCCTTAACGTTGTACCCTCACAGACTAACCACGCACGCGCAAGAATATTATCATGGCTGCTAGTTTAATGAATGACGTTTTGGCAGCGTTTTTCCTGCGACTATTTGTGGAAGGTCACCATGGAAGTTTTTCTACGGTCTTGGTCGGCATTCGCAAGGTAGATTCTAAACAACTGTCTTAATTGTCGCATACAACTCATCTTCCAGTATACANACTCTTTAATGATCATGTCTTTTGAATATAACAAGAATCCGAAGTCCGAACTATGATCATTTTCACCATGCACCAGTGGCCTTAACGTTGTACCCTCACAGACTAACCACGCACGCGCAAGGATATTATCATGGCTGCTAGTTTAATGAATGACGTTTTGGCAGCGTTTTTCCTGCGACTATTTGTGGAAGGTCATCATGGAAGTTTTTCTACTGTCTTGGTCGGCATTCGCAAGGTAGATTCTAAACAACTGTCTTAATTGTCGCATACAACTCATCTTCCAGTATACANGTCTTGGTCGGCATTCGCAAGGTAGATTCTAAACAACTGTCTTAATTGTCGCATACAACTCATCTTCCAGTATACAGATTTGAGTTAACTTTGGCACTAAGGATTAAAATACTGATTACCAATTTCATGAGATTCAAATCTTCGCCTTCTTGATACGCGAAAGAAGATATTTGAAACGATTACTATAAATATTTAATGAGATCATTGAGTGATAAAACAGTGTTACTACCCGTACTGTACTCCACAGAAGTATGTCAACTTAAACATAAAATACGATGTGACCATTAAAAATTTGTGTTCTTTTGAGTTACTAATACCATGCCAAATTTGACCCCCATGCGTGTAGAACTTATGTATTACGAAATAAAAGATTATTTGTTACTTTAAATATTTCATAGCCGAACTGCCTGCGGTGTTGTGTTTGAACAAAATTGACAGTTTCAACCTACCGGTGTAGCCAGGAACGTATCCAGAAAGTATTGGTTTGGGGAGGAGTTAAGGGTGGTGAAACTCATGCAATTCAAATTTTTCACTAACCGTGCGATAAGAAACATTAATTTTATACAGTACTAGAATATGTTGTTAACGTAACCGACACTAGCTAATATGAAATATAAAATAAAACTTAATTGCATTAACAAAAAACACACATGTTTACCTTTACAATCNCGACACTAGCTAATATGAAATATAAAATAAAACTTAATTGCATTAACAAAAAACACACATGTTTACCTTTACAATTACGTTATTTCAGTCTCGCCATAAACACACACGTGCACGCAGACTTAGTAATGCATAGAGTATTGTAATTCGACCGACACATTTCGGCTGCAGGTTCATCTCGACAAAATAAGGCGNATAGAGTATTGTAATTCGACCGACACATTTCGGCTGCAGGTTCATCTCGACAAAATAAGGCGAAATATTTACATGGCATGAGGTATCATGTGAATACCTAGGTCAGTAGACACTATACAATCTTGATCAGAGTCACCATTTTATTTCACACATTAAATGAACTATTTAAGGTGTAACTTTGCATTGTAAATTGCGTACAAATGTGGTGCTGAACAAAGATATGGAAACATCGCGAGATTTATCGCGATTACATAATTTCGTAGAAATTATAGGGTTTTCCATATGTTTTTTGCAGAGATTATTTGCAACGCGGAATTGTAAGTCGAAACTGACGAAACAATAGCATATTTTTTTTTTTTCTATATTGGAGCTTCAATTTTCGAATTAAGAGTTGGAATACCTGACTGGTAGGCAATACGCGCAAACCCACGATACAATAGCACTGCAGCAGATCAGAAACACCTTTTCTTTAGGCACTGGTAAATCTACGAAAATGTTAAAAAATGTTTCTATTATCAATCAAAGCAAAGCATTCGTCACTGTCTGTAGCTATTTTTATGCACAGTAGATTGCCAAACTTGAATTATGACCTTCAAACATTTACGGCAGTCTGTTTCATTTACGGCACCTGACTACGTAGCTAGCAAAGAAGTCACATTTATGCAACATTTAGGGCCGACATAAACATTCAGTAGTGTCTATTTAAAACTCACACCTTCATCGGCATTAACAAGATATTTGATGTCAGCACTGGTATAGAATGCGTATTCCAGCAGTAAAGGAACCACACTGCCCATAGATGCAGATTTATTGTTTCAAGAAGGAGAGCGAGTGTCTAAACTTTATGCGACAGTGCCCACGTTCATTTAAATGTCACCTAATATTGAAAAATTTGATAATGGCTTGCCGTACAAGTATCAGACTACTGTAAGAGTAAAGCTGTATATGTACGTTAATCATACTTAGGTCCAATAGCGTGTGGTGAAATGTTGCGAGGTAAGCTGGTGCTTGCTCAGTGCTGTGCACACACGGGGCACGCAGCAGGAACCAGTAACCAGAGCCGAGCCGGTAGAAACTGAATGTACAGCGGCCACTCACGAGAGAGCGGCGGGTACCCATTACACACATGCTGCGGGCGTCAAATGCACTACTGCCTTTAGGTAGCCGACGTGTAAACAAGCAAACGATGAGCTACAGCACAGAGCAAAACACAGATTATCTTACAACAGTTCGCCACATGCTGCTGCTTAGGTCAACCTCGTGCTCGGAATGTTTCGGGAAAACTAATGCAATTTAGGAATAAATCATTCGAGCATGTGCTACACTGGCTTGAGGCGTGACGCGACCGTGAGCCAAGTGCAGATGGTACTTTGTTGTGGTGAGGAGCGAGCAACGGACGAAGCAGTGTAAATACCACAACACAAACACGACGATCATCGGCTCATCAACACCTTTGCCGCCAGCGTCGATTACAGCTCGGGCGGTGTGATGTCGGGTAATTGCAGGGGATGCAGGCCACCCGGTAAATGACGGCGATTAATCAAGGAGCAGGAGTGAATGACCCCTGATGCGGATCGCGTCCTGTCAACGAGACACCTCCCGATTACAATCAGGCTCGAGGCGTGAAAGAACGTCGCCACGCCGCGCCGCGTCGGATCTGTCCCTAGCAGTCGCCCGTGCGCGCCTCCGTGCAAGAGCGGCTCTCGTGCGCCGTACATGGGATCCGGAGACTTAGCTCGTGCCGCCGACGAACGTCACACTAAAAAACAGCCGCACCTTGCTCCCGTATTTAAGACTGTTGGATACCAAAAAATGCAATATTTTATATTTGTACTAAACTTCGTTCAACTTGTGCGCAATGTATGTGATGACACATTTTCGTCTGATAAAAAAATTTTGCTCTTTATATTTTTGGAATAATTGATGTTAAATCCCAAATTTTGTGTTTTGCTGCAGCCATAATAACAAACGCTAATGAAGTTTGACGTGTGACGTCTTTTGGAATAGAAACCTAGCTGCCCCACTTTGCGAGCGCCTCTCAGTCGACACGTGCCACGAGGCAGGTGGCGGATCGCAGTTACACGTGTCCTGCAGCTTAGGCCTTCCCTACCACCCTCCCACCCCCCTACACCTCTAGCAAGTCCGTGAGATCTGTTGATCACAGAGGTTTCACGAGATATAGAAACGCAGTTCGCCTAAATTTAGAAAACATGCAACGCGGAAGAAACAGCTGACGAGCTGGATAATAGTGCCGAGAACACCCCCCTCCCCCCTTAGCTAAACACAGGACAATGTGGAAATGCAACAGGAAATAGCTGACAGAGCAAGCTAGGAGCAAGGTGCTACCTCCTCCACCACCAACCTTCAGGAACCAGGGCACGTGTTTTCAAAGGCATTGTTCTGCGTTCCACCACATCACACACTCCCCTAATAATAGAGACACGTGCCGACACTTAAGGAGGGAGGCTGGCGTGCATAAAAGCCCCTTTTCGAGAGAAGTGGGGCTGTCAGTCAATTATTACCGCCCAGAGTAGTCAGTCAGTTGAAGATCGCCGAGCAGAGAGTTAGGCCAGCCGCGCCAGTGCGGCCAGGGGGGAGGGTCGGACCCCTTGCCACATCAGTACGTCAGTAGAACAGCAACCACAGTGAGACGACACCTAGTGCGGGCCTGTTTCCAAGGCCGCCCCACTTCGCCGGAGCTCATCCCCAGATGACAGCTTACCAGCACCCACAGCTGAGATAAGTATACAGTACGCCGTCCAGAGAAGCCCCCCCTATACCACGAAGTCGGAAACATTTAATACGAGTAGTCAAATTAGGTACCACACCTCGGAAGTGCTGCTGTATTTTATTTGTGTTAAATTCGAGACACTATATCGTCCTTCAAAATGAAACAGCAAAAGACTACATTATTGCAAACCCCTTAACCTTCAGGCATCATATAGTCTATGCCGGGAGGACGTAACTACGACCCTACACGCCACCCTGTCTTCCACACAGTGGCGGTACAGCATCGAGTTAATTTGGCGCACAACTGTGGGGCCTAGACAAGCCCACGTCAAGTTAATTTGGCGCCCGGATGTGGGGCCCAACGCTATTTAGTGTAGCATACATCAAGTTTTACAAACTAAAAAAATTACTTTGTCAACTAATGCCGTGGGTTACCGCGTGACACATGTGGAATCACCAAATAACCGGCCATACATGTGAAAAAAGAACGTAAAACATAAAAGAAATTTGCAAATATTTAACCCTTTTTTAAAAATTCATTAACTGTTATTTGTTCATTACATATATGTCAAACGGTAGCCCACGGCATTCGTCTGCGTTATATATATATTTTTTTTTAATTTGTACAATTTAGTTATAATGTGTTATTATAGCTTCAACAAAACAGAAAAATTCTGGATTTGACATCAAATTATTTAAAAAATATAAAGTGGAAGGTTCTGTTTTTAGAGCATTACATAGGTACAATAGGTTCAAGCTGAACGATGTTTGGTACAATTATAAAATAACTAATTTTTTGAAATGCAATACCATTAAAGCGGTCGCCTTCTTGACAGTATTTTTCAAATACAAATTTTTGTTGAAACTATTAAACGTGTCACGAGTAAGTTTACCTACGGAACAAAAAATGTCCCATAAAAAGATGGAATGCTACTTTCAAGTGTTTCAAGGTATCATGCATGCTATAAATATTATTTTAGAGCACTCCGAAATCGTTACAAACTACTTTTTCAGACTGCTGTATCTTGAAACACTCTACCCGGACAAGAGCGATTCTACGATAGGAGCCAGTAATTAACCCTGTTACAGATTTTCCATCAATAAGATGATATGGTCACTGCTCTAAGTACCATAGGTACACGCATCACGATCAGAACACTGCACTTCAGTTCAAAGCCTTGCGGCTGTAGAAGCGCGTGTCAGTGTAGCTGTCGTCGCTCCCTCGCCTCTGAGCGTGAAACGCGGAAGTAACTCCAGTAGGCAAACTTCTTAAAGAAGGTATAAACATAGGAAACGAAAGTAGAAAGATTGAATGTTTTTGAACTGCCCTACCCCAGGCCCGTCGTTCTCGGCCAGCGTGGAGACTGTATAAGGCGAGCTCAAGTGCGGATGGCGAGGAATGCAACTGTAGGAAGAATGGGAATACCCCGAGAAAACACAGCAACAGCCACGATTCCCGTATGTGAAGGATTCCACCTCGGATCCGTCGGTGAAGGAACAGAAGTTGTTAAAAATGTCCGAATTTTGACGGAAATTTTTACTGGAGGGGAGTGGAGAGATTTGGGTGGCTCTTAACATCGAGGTCTTGAGAGCCGATGAGGGTTAATTAAGTGAGGTGAGTGTGGAACANTCATATAGTCTATGCCGGGAGGACGTAACTACGACCCTACACGCCACCCTGTCTTCCACACAGTGGCGGTACAGCGTCGAGTTAATTTGGCGCACAACTGTGGGGCCTAGACAAGCCCACGTCAAGTTAATTTGGCACCCGGATGTGGGGCCCAACGCTATTTAGTGTAGCATACATCAAGTTTTACAAACTAAAAAAATTACATTGTCAACTAATGCCGTGGGTTGCCGCGTGACACATGTGGAATCACCAAATAACCGGCCATACATGTGAAAAAATAACGTAAAACATAAAAGAAATTTGCAAATATTTAACCCTTTTTTTAAAAATTCATTAACTGTTATTTGTTCATTACATATATGTCAAACGGTAGCCCACGGCATTCGTCTGCGTTATATATATATATTTTTTAATTTGTACAATTTAGTTATAATGTGTTATTATAGCTTCAACAAAACAGAAAAATTCTGGATTTGACATCAAATTATTTAAAAAATATAAAGTGGAAGGTTCTGTTTTTAGAGCATGAACAATGTTGGTACAATTATAAAATAACTAATTTTTGAAATGCAATACCATTAAAGCGGTCGCCTTCTTGACAGTATTTTTCAAATACAAATTTGTGTTGAAACTATTAAACGTGTCACGAGTAAGTTTACCTACGGAACACAAAATGCCCCATAAAAAGATGGAATGGTACTTTCAAGTGTTTCAAGGTATCATGCATGCTATAAATATCGTTTTAGAGCACTCCGAAATCGTTACAAACTACTTTTTCAGACTGCTGTATCTTGAAACACTCTACCCGGACAAGAGCGATTCTACGATAGGAGCCAGTAATTAACCCTGTTACAGATTTTCCATCAATAAGATGATATGGTCACTGCTCTAAGTACCATAGGTACACGCATCACGATCAGAACACTGCACTTCAGTTCAAAGCCTTGCAGCTGTAGAAGCGCGTGTCAGTGTATCTGTCGTCGCTCCCTCGCTTCTGAGCGTGAAACGCGGAAGTAACTCCAGTTAGGCAAACGTCTTAAAGAAGGTATAAACATAGGCAACGAAAGTAGAAAGATTGAAGGTTTTGGAACTGCCCTACCCCAGGCCCGTCGTTCTCGGCCAGCGTGGAGACTGTATAAGGCGAGATCAAGTGCGGATGGCGAGGAATGCAACTGTAGGAACAATGGGAATACCCCGAGAAAACACACAAACAGCCACGATTCCCGTATGTGAAGGATTCCACCTCGGATCCGTCGGTGAAGGAACCGAAGTTGTTAAAAATGTCCGCATTTTGAGGGAAATTTTTACTGGTGGGGAGTGGAGAGATTCGGGTGGCTCTTAACATCGAGGTCTTGAGAGCCGATGAGGGTTAATTAAGTGAGGTGAGTGTGGAACAACGCCGGAATGAAAGAGCGAGGGAAAGAGGAGATCCCGAGAAATCCCCCCCCTCCCCGGACCAGCGGCATCGTCCGGCACGATTCTCACAAGTGAAAATCTGGAAGTGACCCCACCTGGAATCGAACCCGGTTCGCCTAGGTGGGAGGCAAGAAGCCTAACCGCTACACCACCCCGAAAGTTTTACTTAAAATGTACAGGTAATATACCGAAACGCGATCCGTAATGACGAGAAACGGAACTGGGCTCCGTAAATACAAAATACAGAACGTCTCTGTATTTCCTGTAGCTTCAGGAATCGGGAATGTCAAAAGATGGTCGTAGGTAAGTGTTAGTGAGTTACTGGCTCCAAAACGTTTGGTTTGTGCCCAAATCTCGCCCCACAATAAAATATTTTTAAAACAATTTACATTTTTTATTAATAATTTAACACCTCTATAAAAAAAGTTTTCTTTCATAATACAAATGTTTTCTTTCATAATCGCTTTCTTTTTTAATCGGAAGTGCAGAAAAACTGACAAGTTTATGGTGTAGTTCCATGAATTCACGGAAGGTTATGTGAAATTTACGGAAGGCCGTCTGTGGGTATGGAACGGGCCCGTAATTTTACGGAGAGTTCTAAAACGTTTTTTACCAGCAATTTTCCGTAAAATGACGGGATATTTTCTTTGCAGTGCAGGTTGTCGTAGCGTGAGTTTGACTATAATGCCCAAAATGCTGTGAAAGTATATTTACGTTAACGATAATAACCAACAGATATTCCCAACAGCTTTCTAAACTTCAGTCGCAAAGCGACTCACATAACCATAGTTTACTCATGACTCTAACCCGTTAACTCGCATTCCTTACGTAAGGAATTAAGTGTCCTCGGCCACGTAGAGTGGCTGAAACAATCAATTAACAAAAAAAATAAAAGTGATTATTACTGTATAGTCCATTCACGGTTACTTCCAACTTTTCTGAAGGCCCGCTGAAGTTTTGCATTCAGGCTATTCATCCGTCTCATGTAAATAAAGTTTCACCGAGTTGACAACATGACACCAAAGGGCAATGCACCGCATTTGTGCCCAATCCCTTAACCAAAATTTTGTGTGTGTAATGTTTCTTACTAGGCAATACAACACACCTATTTTCTCCTTAACTCATTGTTATTATTTATAAAAGAAATCTTATAATTCACAGATAATATATAAGTTAAACTTTTATTGTACTTATGTTTCCAGGTGTATAAAATGCTTGTGATACGCGGCAAATTAAGGACACAACCAAAAACTTCATACATAGGGTGATTTTTCAAAGGTGCGAAGATACTGCGAACATACTATAATACTTATGCTTACCAAAATTAACATAAATATCTGCTAATACACTGAAGAGCCAAAAAAAATGGTACACCTGCCTAATATCGTGTAGGGCCCCCGCGAGCACGCAGAAGTTCCGCAAGACGACGTGGCATGGACTCAACTAATGTCTGAAGGTGTGCAGGAGGCAATTCACACCATCAATCCTGCAGGGCAGTCCACAAATACATAGGAGTGCGAGGCGGTGGAGATCTCTTCTGAACAGCACGTTGCAAGGCATTCCAGATATGCCCAATAATGTTCATGTCTGGNAATCCTGCAGGGCAGTCCACAAATACATAGGAGTGCGAGGCGGTGGAGATCTCTTCTGAACAGCACGTTGCAAGGCATTCCAGATATGCCCAATAATGTTCATGTCTGGTGATTTAGGTGGCCAATGTAAGTGTATAAAGTCAAAAAGAGTGTTCCTGGAGCCACTCGGTAGCAACTCTCGACGTGTGGGGTGTCGCATTGTCCTGCTGGAATTGTCCACGTCC
>NQII01001785.1:32573-52706 GCA_002778355.1 Clitarchus hookeri
GACTATAACACCACGTTCAAACTCACATAAATCTTGATAACCTGCCATTGTAGCAGCAGTAACCGATCTAGCAACTTTGCCAAACGCTTGTTGTCTTATATAGGCACTGCCGACCGCATCGCGTTACTCTGATTGGTTCCATGCCTCTGTTATTTGCATACGCACGCCTATACCAGTTTTTTGGCTCTCCAGTGTATCTTATCCAGCAGAGATCTGGAAGTTTGGTAAAGGATGACTACGAGGTACACTTTACGGACACGAAGTTATTTAATAATCATTATGGGACACGTAACAAGAGATTGAACCGACTGACAAATGAGGTGGTTAGGGCAGGAGGGGAGAAGCCTGCTTGGAATCATAGCACAGAGAATTACGTGGTCTGGACATGTTACATATACGGAGTACACATAAAAAATAATTGTAAATTTACACATACAAACTTGTGGTAATTTACATTTTGTGTGTGTAGTTTAAAAAAAAACTACAGTACGTGTAATTTTACACAAATGTTCTTAATAATACAGAGAGTACTACATATATTTAGTGAAAATACTTGAATGTATTTCTTAACAAACACATTGTTGGTGTTAATATACACATTTTGAAGTATATGTAAAAATATACGCATTAACGTAAAACCTTAAGTTATGATCTTTGCTGGTACATAGTTGTTGTATGAACACCTATGTCAGTATAGTGGTTCATCTTCAATTCTGTAATTTTACAATGACCGCGTGTGTGTAAACTTGCATTACATTCTGAGAAATCTGTGAGCGTATATTTACACAAACAAATTTTCAGTAATTTTACATTTTTAAGTGTAATTTCCTAAAACGAGTACAGTATTTGTAATTTCACACTAATTTTCCTGTGAATTCAAATATAATTACAAGTATTTGTTTGGAACATGTGATCTAGCGGCAAGGAGTAGAACTAGTTTGAACTCCTGTTGTGTGTTCGAAAGGAAATCTTAACTCCCGCTCTTGGAATATAGTGGCTTTTTTTATATAACTATATCTGAAGTCAATTGTTGCACACATTTTGGAGAAAACGTTTCAAAACTTTGTTAAACTAGCAATTAAAAAAATGGGAGTAAAATAACATGATAATTATAAAAATTCACATACAAAGTATGTGGATTAACATGTCGCAGTTGTAAAAGAACATATTATGATGTCGGTAAATTTGCTTAGTAAAACAGTTACAATTACAGTGCATCGGTGATTTTACTTTTTTGTTAGTGAGAAAATATACATACACAGTGGTGAAATTACAATTGCTATGTATGTATAAATTTATTTGCCGTGGAGAGAAAATACACGAATGCTGCAGTTTATTTTCTGCTGCATAGTAATAGTAATTTTACACTATTCTATGCAAAGTTAGTTGTACAAAATATATGTTATTTTACTAATTTGTAGGATAAATTTACTTGGACGTAAAGTAAAAAAAAAAACATTGATATATGTAGGAATAAAATTACAGCAATGTCAGTGGAGACACTGCTGCCACATACATTTAGTGTATAATTACACAATTTTTTTACAGTGTAGGCACCCTAAGAGAGGCGTATAATGATATGGCTGAAATTCACTGAAGAAGTCAGAAAACAAGGGATAAATTGGTAGAAAATGATGGAAGAAGAATGCAGATTGAAGTAACGACAGACGAAGAAGGCTTGCAAATGAAGCCACATCTTGAACCCTCGTAAAATTATTTTAATAGTGATCTTTAATTTATAATGCAGGTATGAGGCCGGTAACCAATGTGTCTTGTAAAATAATTTTTAAACACTGTTTCATTACATATTTTGAAATTTCGATTTTTTTTTAACAGTGCATTCGCGAGTAAAGTAATACAAACGCATTTATTAACTTTAATTAATGATACTAAATAAATTGTTTATAAATAGTTGGAAAACATTTCAACTTCATTTTATATTTTGATGCGAACGATTGCAGAATGTTCATTGACAGCACTGGACAATTAGTTTCACGGCTATAGACGTATCATTCCGTGATTTTTGTTTTATTTGTCTTATTTCCTTGAGTACAGAACATACTTTTAAGTTGCCTACTGTAATTATTCGACGTCACTAAAGTGTATTGAATTATTTGTTAAATTATCGGAGTAATTTGGTAGTTTTAAGTATTTTTGTTTTCATTTGCATGCATGTCAGAATGATATGTAATTTTTTTATTTTATTTAGATTGTTAAAGCTGAAAATATTTTTATTAAGTCCTAAACCGATTTTTGCCAAATATAGCACACAAGTATGTGGTAAGCCACACTAAAAAAAATTGTTTCAGGAGCTCTGACACTAAATATCAAAACGATGGCGGCTATACAAATAAATAAGTTTTAATGCCATTTCTACTGAACCATTTGGTTAATTTCCACCAAACCTTGTACGTTGGTAGTGCCTATTGCACACTTATGCAGATTTGTAGGATATATGAACCAATATGTATGGCGATAATTACGTTGCAAAATAATCTTACTTATACGTTAGAAATAACGCTTAATATTAACTTAACCAGGAAACGAATAACTATAATCATAAATAAAACTTATTGACAGAATTTTAAATGCATTGGAATACTTGTATTTAAGTCTTTCACAAAATTCCTTAAAGTCGATGTGATGTAAGGAATTTATTTTCGGTACTCCACAATCTTTTACTGATTTTCTTATTTCGTTCATTGACAGACTTTATATTTGTAACTATTTGAGGTTTGTTACTATGTACGTAGGTATGTAAGTAGGGCTTAACGTCTCGTCGACAACGAGTTCATTAGAGACGGATTTGAGGTGTTTATTTTCAGCTGTTCTGTCTTAAAATTAATTTTTAATGTTTATTTTGATGCCTGTCTTAACGAATATAAGTCCTACAAGCTATCCAACATGACGTCTCTTATCGTTTCTACCTCCTGTCCTCCCATCGAGCTGTTAAGACAACGCTAAGGAGACGCGCACGTTGTAAGGTGATTTTCCCATGCATGTACGGGATTTCCCACTACCATGTAAGTGGATTTTACTCCAGAGTGCGGCAATTCTACCTTACATTTAAAGAAAAATTTGTTTCCCAAACAAGTTTGCAATATTACCTTACAACAGTCAGGTAATTTTCCCAATATTATTTACAGTGTGAGTGCTTTGTTCAAAGTTACACATAATTAATATTATGGCTTTAGTCTAGGAAAACTTTCTTCATTTCAGATTTGTATGCTCTTAAGACTAAAAAAAAAATCACAATAATTTTATGAAACTCAAATAACTACTAAAATTAGTTATACGGGAGTGTCATCGAACCTAATAGTAACCAGTGCACATAGACTAAAGGTGATCAGCCGCACCCAGTCACTTTACTCACATATTTATGAGCCTATTACGCGTATGTTTATTTTTGTAAGCAAGCTGCTGAAATGACATGCCATTCTCGCATCGCTTCGACTTCAGCGAGAGCAGTTAACGTCGCGGAACGTGTTATCTCGAAGCATGTCCCTAGGATCGCCCTCCAAGAAGGACATGATTACAGTATCTAATGACTGGTTGTTGTGTTTTACGCTATGACTTAACAAGCGCCCTAATTTGCGTGCCAGGTGATATTTAATTAGCTACACAGAAACGAGAGTCGCTGACACGTGTACAAACTGCCGGGGTTATAATGGCCGCAATCTGTCTGAGGATTCTCGCAGCACTGACTATAACACTGGCTTGCTGACCTAGCAATTTCCGAAGGCTGATTGCTAGAACGATGATAACATCACTTTAGGTTTTTCCCCCGTGTCTGAATACGCATGTTTTTATCAGCAAAGTATTCTCATTTCCTTCGGGCAGTACAGTAATTTAGATATAGCAGCGTTTTCTATCCATTTTATTCAGAGTGATTTCGTTTCATTACGGGCACTGCTTACCGGCTGGCAACTGAAAAATTTTAATAGGAAAAATTTTGTTAGGGAAATTTCGCCTCAGTGCGTTAATTTTTAAGATAGGCGTTTGAAACAAAATGTATTCTTCACGAATTTTTTAGAAGATCCCCACGAGCGTATATTTTCAATATAGATAGGCACTCTGCATTTTTTTTGTAAAATAAGAATGTCAAAAATTCCTTTCAAACAGGTTATACATGTTATGGAAACATCTCCACTGTAGGGAACTTCTCCTAACAAATCCGCGAAGAATACATTTTGTTTGAAACGCCTATCCGTAAAATTAACGCGCTGAGACGAAATTTTCTTAACATGGGATTTTCTGTTTAAATTTCACAGCTTCCAGACGGTAGGCAATGCCCTTAATACTGTTTGGTTTTGAGATCGCAGTATATCTATGGTATCGTTAGCTTTTCAAGCGTGCCAACATGCAATTAAAATTGGCGATATTATAATTATTAACATCTTGAAATAAAATTCATGAAACTTTGGCAGAGTGAAGGTATTTTATTACACCAGCTGTAGGCCTTGAGAAGTTTTTCTTGTGACCTTTAGTGCACACGTTTATTACTAACGTGTTTCATACATGCTCCATTTTCCTGTTTATCACGTGTCACTTTCTCCGTAAGTAACTCGTGTCTAACAAATAACATCACGAAACTCTTTGGTATTATGCGCGTATCATTCATCAACTGTTAAATTATATCAGCCACTTACTTAACAAGAGGCGATATTGGAAATAAATGTTGCCAGACAAAGCAAAACATAGTTTTGAGGAGGAGAATCGAGTTCTTAATTAAATGGGGAGACCTTATTTTTATGAGATTTTCTATCTCACACTATGTACTGATTTGTTAGCATTCTAGTGAAATAACGATCTTACGGGCGCGAGCAATCATATTGTTACACGTAGCGGCTCCGCGTCCTTACCTTTGCTAATCCCCTAAGGCACACGAAGCGCAGTGTTTCAAGGGAATCACCAGTAACCGCAGAAGAGCAAGCAGTCACAAACGGGCCACCGCATAATACTTTACGCGTGCTGCGATAAGGCTATCGGGACACATGTCGCTCTCGTCCTTAGAGGACTAGATGCCTTGGGATAGTCACTGCGCGAATTGTCTGGGCATCACTCCACCTCCCCCTCAGCGCAACTCGTGGTGCGAATACCTTCTGGGTCGGGACGGCTCAGCTACATAAGTCGTCACTTGCCTCTGAGTAGAGAGTCTGGAGCCTTCTACGGCCTGTGGCGTCGAGTGTACTGAGCCATCGGAGCGACGAGCGAAAATGCAATGACTAGCGAGTGTAGTCTGCGGGCATCGGTAGAATAGAGTAGAAAGAAAGAAAGAGAGAGAGAGTGAGTGTGTGTGTGACTGGATGCGAGAGTGAAATACATTTGGAATGATGTTAATGTATGACAATGGACATTTCGAAAGTATGTGTGTAAACAAGCGAGGATTAAGTGACGGTAGTTAGCATAGACAGTGATAATGACTTTTATAAGTAGGCGGACGCCTAAGGTTTTCAGACAATAAAAAAAGCTGTTTCGATAAATTACCTTTATTTATGAATTTTCTATGTCAACAAAGTTTAAAATCAAAATAAGTTAACAAAAATGCAACTTCTGCATAAACAAACTTAAAAAATTAAATCAAACTTTGGTAAAATAATTTGCAATCACTGCAAGTGGCACCTAGTATCGGACGGACTTAACTTAGAGCCCCCTGCACCGGACATCTTCAAAACATCGTGCATCGATTGCATATGTAGGCATGTGAACATTCTGGGATGTCTGCAATGCTTCATGAGCCCACCCACGGCAGCTGGAGCACTGTATCCAGTCTTCGTCGTGGTCCTCTAAGCACACTACGCAAGTAGTTCCTATGTCAGATATTTGAGTTAACGGTTCCTTGTTCTTTGCTTTATCTCCACTTTTCCTTTTGGCCTTTAAACCTTTGGTTTGTTTCCCCTTCTCTTGTAGAGCTGGTCTAAACTTATTTTACATTCCTTTCTTTTTGTCCTTGACGTTATTTTCATTCGTTTTTCTTCAAAAGCAATTATGTATGGTGATGAAGTTAGAATTTCTCTTTTTTCACATTTTCTCTTCCGAGCAACTGATCGTTTTTTAGGAGCATCTGGCAATGGCGACAAACTATGGACAATCTGGATAACATCTGGTCGATGGTTTGGAACTGTTGATTGTTAGTGCTCTCAGCGATATGTCAGAATGTCTCTGCATGAAATCGTAGTAAAAATGTTTACCAGCAGCACCTTTCTCTTTATTAAATCGATGACGAATCTTCAAAGCTTCAGCCAAGTCAAAAGCTAACTTCAGAAACTCCTTTCTCATCAGCGGCAGACATCTATTGGACAAATCTTTTACGTATTCCACTAAAACTTCTTCGTACTCGGGTGAGAAGGTGTTAGTGAATGTACCGATCTTTGGTTGCAACGTTACTTCTTGCCTACGGTTCAATAACGATGTTTTATCATGTATAGTGCTTTTTGGAACGTTCTAGCACAACGAAGCTTCTCTCAAACTCATTTCTTTGAACAAAACCTTCTCTATCGCAGTTTGTAAACTTTGTTGGTCCCATTTTTCTTTCTTTTTCGTCTCTTCCATTTCGATTTCTCTCCGTTCTTCTATCCTCTAAAACAACGTACAACAATTATTATAAAATATAAATATATATAATTGCGAGAAAAAACAACTTGTTTACTGTCCGGCGTTAAGGGATGACTTTGTGTCCGGCACCAGGGTACAAAGAATCCCCAAAATTACGTGTTTTTACCAAAACTTGTTTGGAAATCAACAAAATCTTTCACAAACTTCGAATATTTAGAGAACACTACGTGTAATAATAATTACCATAAACATTTAAACACAACAACATAGCAGTAACACTCACTTCGATCTTACGAGACGCAGTGTATTCCCGCCAAAAGCAGCAATCGACCGCTCCCACCTTGGCCTCGCGCGTCACTGGCAAACCGCGTCCCGCGACCGTGTATCGCTACGCTCCCCCGCGCCCCTTCCGAACGTTTTTGAAACGAACGCGTTCCGACTTGCCGAGATAGTACGAGTGTCCGATACTGGGTGCCCCCCGGCGTTACGGGACTTCCCCTATTGATATTGCCATTATATACAGCGCTCACTGATATGATAATGTGTTAAATAGTAGATATACACAGATTAAAGTTGTAAATAATACCTGTGTATAACATTCTAAATAAATAAAAAAATTGCAATAAGTTTTTTTATTTTTATTAAGACCTTCATCCTTCACGAACTCGGGTATGCTCCTAGAGGCTTGAAACGATACTTTACAATCGAATATAAAAATATTTTCTTATTAAAGAAAGAACATTGGGCTATACTTATTGTGCTGTTATTAGATCTATCAAATTATACTAGAGGATGCCGTATTTTCACGAAAAGAGAGCCACACAAGCTAAACTTCAGTATTCTACGCACACATCTGCAGTTTTCCTTTGCTTATGGGCCACGTGTCCTTGTGAGAAAACCTTGCCACAGAATATTTAAGAGTACAGAAATGGAACGGTGACGTGCGTAGCAAGTTGTAACCACACTCACCAGAAAACTGGCCTCACTGGCCAGCAATATGGCGGAACGATGTCTACCTGTTAGCGCCTGGAAACTAACCTGCCATGTGGCAGCCCGTTTCCAGAGCCTCAGCCGTCAATGAGCGACCGACTACGCTTATACGAAAGAAGCAGTCTCACCATTTTACTTCTGTATACTTACCTATTCTATGATTGTGTGGCATTTTTTTCTACACCAGTTAGAATTAGGTGACACTGGTACTGGACAACTGTGTCACTTAGTACTCGTGGCAGTTAAAAGCATCCAATCGCGAAGGTATATTTGGACTAAGCTGTTTTGAAGTACACTGGAGAGCCAAAAAAAATGGTATAGGCGTGCGTATGCAAATANTCTGTATACTTACCTATTCTATGATTGTGTGGCATTTTTTTCTACACCAGTTAGAATTAGGTGACACTGGTACTGAACAACTGTGTCACTTAGTACTCGTGGCAGTTAAAAGCATCCAATCGCGTAGGTATATTTGGACTAAGCTGTTTTGAAGTACACTGGAGAGCCAAAAAAAATGGTATAGGCGTGCGTATGCAAATAACAGAGGTATGGAACCAATCAGAGTAACGCGATGCGATCAGCAGCTCCTATATAAGTCAACAAGCATATGGCAAAGTTGCTAGATCGGTTACTGCTGCTACAATGGCAGATTATCAAGATTTAAGTGAGTTTGAACGTGGTGTTATAGTCGGCGCACGAGAGATGGGACATAGCATATCCGAGATAGCGATAACATTTGGATTCTCGCGTACGACCATTTCACGAGTGTACCGTGAATATCGGGAATCCGGTAAAACATCAAATCTTCGACATTGCTGCGGGCGGAAAAAGATCGTGAACGAACGGGACAAACGACGACTGACGAGAATCATTAAACGTGACAGACGTGCAACCCTTTCTCAGATTGGTGCAGATTTCAATGCTGGGGCGTCAACAAGTGCCAGCGTGCGAACTATTCAACGGACCATCATTGATATGGGCTATCGGAGCCGAAGATCCACTCGTGTACTATTGTTTACTGCACGACACAAAGATGTACGCCTCGCCTGGGCCCACCAACACCGCCATTGGACTGTTGATGACTAGAAACACGTCGCCTGGTCTGACGAGTTTCGATTCCAATTGTATCGGGCGGATGGACGTGTACGGGTACGGAGATATCCTCATGAACCCTCTGACTTTAGACGCTTCCATTGGCCACCTAAATCCCCAGACATGAACATTATTGAGCATATCTGGAATGCCTTGCAACGTGCTGTTCAGAAGATATCTCCACCGCCTCGCACTCCTATGGATTTGTGGACTGCCCTGCAGGATTCATGGTGTGAATTGCCTCCTGCATACCTTCAGACATTAGTCGAGTCCATGCCTCGTCGCCTTTCGGCACTTCTGCGTGCTCGCGGGGGCCCTACGCGATATTAGGCAGGTGTACCACTTTTTTTGGGTCTTCAGTATACATCCAAACAGGGACTCGTTTCGCGAAAATACACACACAGAATAAAAGGTTTTGTATCACCTATAATTGGTTTTGCACGAAAGATGTTCGCTGAGACAGTCAACGCACTACAAAAAGTAATTAGTCAAGTCAGGCGTGGTAATCTGTACAGACAGTGTGTATTTTTATCTCATACTTTCTCTTGGTTCGTGACCATCCTAGTAACCCAGGAATATCTAGTGATGAAAACTTTTGTGAGGTCTGTATAAGTTGTCCCTTACTCACCCTACCTCCGGAGTGATATTTGCGAAACTTGTAGCAAGTGTTACTGCCGTCAAAGAACGCTGACAAAATTTGGGGTGTTCAGTGCAGATCTTAATTTTTACGACAAATGTTCCTTCAGTCAACACACTTGCTTGTGGCTTATACCTAGAGTATCTGAATTAAGGTTTAGGTGCTTTTGTTTTTGATTCGTCTGCAGTTGCAGTTATTACCGTCACAAACGCCAAAAATTAAATTTTTTTAACTTTCTTCCAAAATAAAATATGAACTATTATCACTTGAAGCCGTTCAGCACGCAAAATATTTTCCTTCGTTGTGTAATTGGTTAAGTATAACGNATTTTTACGACAAATGTTCCTTCAGTCAACACACTTGCTTGTGGCTTATACCTAGAGTATCTGAATTAAGGTTTATGTGATTTTGTTTTTGGTTCGTCTGCAGTTGCAGTTATTACCGTCACAAACGCCAAAAATTAAAATTTTTTAACTTTCTTCCAAAATAATATATGAACTATTATCACTTGAAGCCGTTCAGCACGCAAAATATTTTCCTTCGTTGTGTAATTGGTTAAGTATAACGNATATGAACTATTATCACTTGAAGCCGTTCAGCACGCAAAATATTTTCCTTCGTTGTGTAATTGGTTAAGTATAACGGATATCGTACATATAAACCAACATTTACAAATATCTAGAGAAAACGAGGGGGAGCAGTGGCAACATATTGCCCTTACATCCGGGAAGACCCGGGTTCGATTGCCGCTCCGGCCTTCCATGGCTGTCCAAAATCACTCCAGGCGAATGATGGAATCATTTCTTAGTGCATACCATCGCCGATTCCTTCCCCGATATTGCATGTACGAACAGTCACTCCTTCACTAATGACAAAGCCATAACCTATTGAAATCTTCAAGTTTGAGCAAGACTGTATATGTAGTTTGCCATATTTTTTATTCGCTGAGAAGTATTAGTTAGTAGTATGATTATGAGAGTTCAAAAACAATGTATTTTAAATGTTGCGGCTGTGTGGCTGCTCGGCTGAGAGGTCTTTGGATCGACTTTGGTGGGTCCTGGGTATTCTTCGACTCGACTCGGATGTGCTTGGATGTCTTCGACTCGGGATTGCCGACCGTATCCGAAGGTGCTCAGCAGTTACGACCACTTAAATCATTCATACCCATCCATTTATGCGAGGTGGTGGTCATATAACTTTTATAGGCATTTGCTATGCCAAATATAAAATCTGTATTTCTTATCCAATTTAAAAAACATTTAACTGAAATTGTACATAAAGAATTTGTGGAACCCTGCAGAAGTCTCTCATTCATTTACTACTCTCACATTCTCCTCTCTTCTTGTCAAATTCGTACACTGTTTCAGAATCTGCAAATTATTTATTTACTCGACTGTTGTATAGGACAGTTATGCTACTCGAAGTTTTATAAAATGTAATTATGTCATGAAAATGTGACCAAACCAAGTCATGATATGAGTAGCGACTACCTGTACAATCAATGTTGTAGTTATGTTATGGATCAGCATCTACCAACAATTTTATAGGCATAGTTGTATATTATTTAACAACCAATAGTGATAGGTCCTTGAGACTTGGAACGTACGAGGCCAGCTCGGCTGATATTCATTCAATCTTTCCATCAATCTTCCAATCTGTCCATCAATCTTTCTATCACCCTCCCAATCTTTCGATCAACTTTTCAATCTTTCCACCAATCTTTCAATAATTCAATCAATCTTTTCATAAAGCTGCCAATATTTCCATCAATATTCCAATCTTTCACCCTATCGCGTAATACTTCGATCAATCTCGCAACNTCATAAAGCTGCCAATATTTCCATCAATATTCCAATCTTTCACCCTATCGCGTAATACTTCGATCAATCTCGCAACATTTTCATCAATCTTCCAATATTTCGCCCAATCCTTCAATCAATATTTCCATCAATATTTTGGTAATTCGATCGAGACTTCCATCAATACTTCAATCTTTCGATCAACCTTTCAATATTTCGTCTAATATTTAAATTTACATCAACTAATAACTTAATATTTCCATCTAGCTTCCAACCTTTCCATCGATATTTCAATCGATCTTGCACTCTTTCGATCAATCTCGTAATCTNTCATAAAGCTGCCAATATTTCCAGCAATATTCCAATCTTTCACCCTATCGCGTAATACTTCGATCAATCTCGCAAAATTTTCATCAATCTTCCAATATTTCGCCCAATCCTTCAATCAATATTTCCATCAATATTTTGGTAATTCGATCGAGACTTCCATCAATACTTCAATCTTTCGATCGACCTTTCAATATTTCGTCTAATATTTAAATTTACATCAACTAATAACTTTATATTTCCATCTAGCTTCCAACCTTTCCATCGATATTTCAATCGATCTTGCACTCTTTCGATCAATCTCGTAATCTTTCCACGCGTCTTTCAATCATCTGGACAATCCTTCAACGATGTAGAGATAATTTTCTTCCCTTAAATATACGGAATTTTACATAAATTTTTTACAGTGCTGCCATATTCATAACTGTAGCTTACGGTAAGTACGTTGTTTATTTATTTACATATTTTGACCTTCTCTAAAATAGGTCCCCAAAAGTGGATATGGCTAACATTTGAGCTGTTTATTTTTATCATTTAATTGTCATTCATATTATTGGCCGTTTTTCAGTTTCATGACTGATTAGTATAATGTATACTGAACGCATAGTTTTTCATACAAATTATATTGTTTAATACAATTAAAATAAGATTTTTTTCTAACTGGTCGCAACTTTAAACATTTTTGTACTATTTGTAGCAAACATTTAAAATTCCAAACGCTATGTTACATGGTTGCGATATAAAACAAGAGTACAAATATTGAGAACGTCGCTCAAATGTCAGATGCCAGTAAGATATGTCAAAATGAATATCAAATTTTGCACATTGTTATTAAAACATATTTGTCGTGAAAGAATGATGTGGCATTTTACATTTACCATTATTCAGCCTTTTATTTCTTACGAGACGTCTCAGGTTGCTGCCAGAACTCAAAAATTAATTCTATGCCCTTTTTCATCTTGCCTTTGAATGAAATCGCGAAAAACAGGCAGACTCAGTCTGAACGACTATACGGAATACTGCGAAGTCCTTCCTCGTAATTAGCTTGTTGGTCATCTGACGGACAAGAGGTCCGTCTCGGTGGCAGGAAGCCGTCCCCTACCCCGCCACCGCTGTAAATCAGTTTACTCGGTAAACTGGAGCGGCGTGACATCAGCCGCCGCATATAGGGGCTTGCTNCCCGCCACCGCTGTAAATCAGTTTACTCGGTAAACTGGAGCGGCGTGACATCAGCCGCCGCATATAGGGGCTTGCTGCTCCGGTGACGTCACGGCCCAGTCACCGCCGCCTGCCGCTCGCAGCTGGTTGACCCCTGACCTGCGCCGCGCGCTGCCACGCTGTTATCCCCCGCACCCGGGTGCCTTACGAAGTCTGCCGCCGGTCGCGTGGTCGGCGGGTCGGCGCGCTGCTCTCAACGGCAAAGTGGTCGGATAAGATTGCCGGCAGGAGTCTCGCGTGCATTTATCTGCACTCACCATTGCTCTCTGCACCGCTACTCTCCGAACCCCGAAATCCTCCCATCTCATCCATGTGCAATCTCCCTCCAAGGGAACAACATCCGTGTATTATGTTAGATAGTTTTATTACGATAATCGCGAAAATATTTGTTGAGCGACAGAATTAATGTTTCTCGTGCGTCTAACACAGAGCAAGAAGAGAGAGTAGTTAACCAAACCCTCGCCGATTCCTTCCCCATTATCAAATGTCTCGTGTTCCCCTAGCAAGGCCTTATCGCCGTTCGGAGGCACTCAAAACACCTAATAAATCTGGATGCTAGTATGGTTTTATATATTAATTTTATTAATACGAAATATTTGTAAAAGAAAAGTTGTCGAAACTTCCCATTTTGTATATGATTATTATTCAACTGCAAAAATAGCATATGGAAATAAAACTATTACAATGCCAGCTGTATTTTTTTTAAAATAAAACAGTAATTTGGAAAACAATTAAGACCACAGTAATCACTTTTGATTGAACATTGGTAAGTTAGCGATATTGCACGACAATCTTGTGCTGCTATTGTTTAGTGGCTCACCGCATGATTGGTCGGAGTCCCAGACACCTTAGGTAAAACTTTTAAGCTGTAAGGACGTGCTCCTTCGCCAATAAGAGGAATCAGATACACACATTATAGGTATATGCCCCTGAATGTGAGCAGCGGAGTTTCTACACAGGTCTTGTAGCATAAAAACTGCACTTCTGTTCAAAACAGTGACACACGTAGAGACCAGGGAGTCACGTACAGGTGAAAATTACTCCTACATGTGCAATTTCCTCTGCTTACTGAAACTAACCACTGGCCCCACATCTCACTCGTGAGGAGAGTCGTCCTAGATCCGCATCTTATCTTTAACAGAAATCCAGATCGAGTTCATCCACCTGATGGCATCCATTGTTCGCCAGAAATAACTGAGAAAGATTCGTAAAGCCAGGTATAAAGGTCTCATANCATCCACCTGATGGCATCCATTGTTCGCCAGAAATAACTGAGAAAGATTCGTAAAGCCAGGTATAAAGGTCTCATATTCAACTCGACCCGTGATGAGGCACACGAAAGCAGATGTCAAAACAGTGGGGAACTTTTCTTACCAACAAATGACCGATCAATAAATAAAAATTGCTTTAAGATGAAACTGGTAAATGGTCGTGGTGAAGAAGAGACTCGCTCTTCTATTAGGTTTGCATTATGTGTCCGTTGTCTTCTTTTTTCCGGTCAGACTATCAATAAACACTGGAGCAGGAAAAAATTTTCAAACACTGTAAGGCACCTGAGAGGATTAGTGCTCATGAAAGTGCTAAGTATCATCATGAGTGCTTCACACAGTTGAAATTAACGGAGAGAAATTTATCTGAAAACAGAGGAGTTATTGATATAGAACTTTGGTCACATCTTAAGAACAGGTACCTAGCGTCAGAGTAAACAGGGAAAACTTGGAAAAGTCGGGGAATTTAGCATTTCTGGAAAAGTCAGGGAAATATCAGATAAATGTATACGAGGTCAGGAATTTAGAAAAAATGGTTGTATATGTATTTAATAGAAATTCAGTATTGTATTCCACTACTACTGCTATATGCCATGTTATGAATTGTACTGTGGATTGTTTTAGTTTATTCCAGATTTACAGGAACATTAAAAATATTTTGTTGCTTTATGTGTATAATTATTATTATACGTATTGTACTGGCAGAACGATTTTCTTGTTGATACAACAAGCTTTGGAACAGTGAAAAATGTGATTTTAGGTGCCAGATTAAAATTTTTAAAATAAAAAATCAACTGAAATAACAAGTAGTCAACAACTGTAGTGCCTCTCAGTGAATTGCTGTTTTATATAATGACTTGTCTTTGCACCGTATTTCTGATGCGTTACATTTTTCAGGTGTCATTTTTGNTGAATTGCTGTTTTATATAATGACTTGTCTTTGCACCGTATTTCTGATGCGTTACATTTTTCAGGTGTCATTTTTGTTTGTATTTCTTTCCACGTTACTGTTTTATAAACATTTGTCACTGCATAGAAAAGTACCAATAAATGAATCTTTCATTTTCGAGGAAGTAACTTACAAATATTTCTAAATATTGTTGTGTAAGTTGGTGAGGAGAAAGTTACAAAATACATGGAAAACGCAGGGAATTGGTTTTAAGGATACTGCTAGCCGCTCTGAAGAATAGAAAGCAGGCGGAAGCGGCTAGATATCTTGACGAGAATTCTTCCCTGCATAAACAACTTGCGACCCAGAACTTCGCTGTACCCACAAGTGGCAAATGGCGCCCTTCTAAAATGGCGCCTAGGGCACCTGCCATACCTGCCATACCATAGACAGGCCTGCGCCTATGAACATGAGGACATCGCTTGAATTTTGAGGAGAAAAGGGGACCTAGTGTTACGTTTCGTTCTTTCAGCGTTTTTATACATCATCACAGGTCATTTACCGCGAAAATATACTATTGCTAGAGTAGTTAGGAATGGTATGTTTAAAGACAGATTCATGACAGGGACACAGGGACACCGAACCCCCCTCCCCTCTGGCAACGAGCACACCTCCAGCGTTAGCATTCCACTTTAACGGTGGCCATCTTGGCAGCCAGTACGAAAACCACCTGCTCTTGCACTCCGTTGCGACGGAGACCATTTTTTTCAAATATTTTNCCATCTTGGCAGCCAGTACGAAAACCACCTGCTCTTGCACTCCGTTGCGACGGAGACCATTTTTTTCAAATATTTTCAAATAATTTTAAAATTTTAAGTTTTAAAAAATTTATCAAAAATCGATTTTAGAATTTTCTAAAATATTTTTAAAAGTTGCAAATATTTCACANTAGAATTTTCTAAAATATTTTTAAAAGTTGCAAATATTTCAAAAGTTAAAAATTTGTTGTAAATATTTCAAATGTTTCAATTTTTATTAATATTTCAAAAGTTAAAAAAAAATTCTCGAATGTTCCATGGCGGCCATTTTATTTTTCCTACATAGCCTCAGGCGATGTCCCTTCGACGAATCCCCCTTGCCATTAAATCGCCCGAGGCTACGAGCTGTGTCCCCAAGACGAATCCCAGATGCCATGACATAGCCTCGGGCTACAGGATGCTGTCGTGACGTAATGGGATGTATACTTCACGCTCTTGCATTCCAAGCCAGAAGGGTTACCTCAGAGTCTAATCAAATAGGCTTTTTGGAATACCCCTTGCCATTAAATCGCCCAGGGCTGCAAACTGTGTCCCTAAGACGAATCCCAGATGCCATGACATAGCCTAGGGCTACAGGATGCTGGACGTCCACCATGACGACATTACATAGCCCGAGGCTACAGGATTTTGCGAACTTCACGCTCTTGCAATCAATAGCGAGGGGCGCCGCCATGTGGCAGTGGATAGATGGCATGTTGAACTTCATGCTCTTGCATTCCATAGTGAGGGGTGCCGCGGTGATGCAGGGGATCGACAGCCTCAGGCATGTCCCTACGACAAATCCCCACGACTCTATGACATAGCCTCGGGCTACAGGTCATGCTCCTGCATTCAATAGCGAGGGGTGTCGCGGTGACGTAGCGGATAGACGACTCGCTTCCCAGTGGCCATGACATAGCCCCAGGTGATGGGGTGTCGCGGTGAAGTGGTGGATAGATTACTCACTTCCCGAGAGCTGCCACTATCTATAACCAAGATTTTTAGGATTCGTTTCGATAGTTCCTGAAACAACACACATAACAAATTCATTTCCATGTGACGTTATCTTGTAAAATCGGACCAAAGAGATTACAAATACGTAAATTTGATGTTCGCTATAATTACTCTCACAATACCAAATATTTGCAGGCCGGGCATTTTAAAAATAAATTTGATATAATTAAAATACATAAATTTTAGATTGGCTGCCTTAACAACATTTGTACCAAAAATGTACTCGAAATCAGTTGAGTAGTTCACGAAATACATTATAAAAGTTTTATTGTTCTTAAAGTAAGCTTTCTTAAAAAATGGCGATCGTAATTAAATACTGCGACATACATTGCTCACATACCAGCTTCGGTGAAAATAGTTTAATGTTTTGTAGATGACATGTAACGTCGTTACATTTGGCCATATGCAGATTTTAATTATTAACTTATTTATATATTTGCAAGACGTAATCTGTTTTCACTAATATTATTTTTCATTATCTTAATTGGCATGCTATTTCACTGCTCGCTTAAATTTTTTTTTTATTTATCGTAAAAACATTGATATTTCTTTCCAGTATATAATTTTTGTAATGTGTTTAGAAGGCACAAGTATATGAGCAGTTATTGATCCGTTGACATGGTAACTAAGTGACCTAATGAGTAATTCTAGCCACTAGCACTCTCGTGATTGGTCAGTTGTAGACGGCGTTATTTAGTTAAGTGTTTGAAAGGAATTTTGAGACATCTAGGTGTAAAAGGCAGGAAGGTAGCCCGCGTGAGTTTACAATGCAGGCTCTTAATTTAGATGACATTGTTACGCGCTCGCTGCTTTGTTCCGCGCGAGCGAGTGGAAGTGAATGACAGGGCAGATATATGATAGCGGTGGTGGTAAGTAAAAAAAAAAAAAAAAAAACAGTGGAATGTTTTGAATGAAAAGCGAGCGATACCCAGGAACCGCGTATATGTTACAAAAAGCTAGACGACACGATAATAGTTTTTGCGGCTGCGCTGCTGACCTTGGTTTTATTGAGTTTCTGCATTTAACTGAATAATTTTCTAGTGGTTTGCTGCCCTAGTTTCTCTAAGTGTGACTCGGAGTGGTCCAAACTTTACAGGTCAAGGCCACCAGAGTAAAAAAGTGCGATGGGGGCCTCTGGGCCGGCAGTTGTTGAATTGATGAGTGGCTGAGTTTCAGCGATAGACGACGAGCGGCGAGAGAAGTGACCATCGGAGGGGAAATCTGTGACTGCGAGTATCAAGCAGTGAAGAGTGCGGCTGACAGGCTGGGCTATTGCACTAGATGCGTGAGTGAAATACATTGCAAATGATGGCAACAGACAGACTGAACATGTGTTAATGATGAGTATGGGATAATTAACCATAACAAAAGACCTACATTGCGAAGAATGCTAATTAGAGTTGAAATAGAAAGTAAATGTAGTGCNGGCAACAGACAGACTGAACATGTGTTAATGATGAGTATGGGATAATTAACCATAACAAAAGACCTACATTGCGAAGGATGCTAATTAGAGTTGAAATAGAAAGTAAATGTAGTGCTCACTGAGAAATAAAAAGAGTAAGAGTGTANTTGCACTAGATGCGTGAGTGAAATACATTGCAAATGATGGCAACAGACAGACTGAACATGTGTTAATGATGAGTATGGGATAATTAACCATAACAAAAGACCTACATTGCGAAGAATGCTAATTAGAGTTGAAATAGAAAGTAAATGTAGTGCTCACTGA
Source organism: Clitarchus hookeri (assembly GCA_002778355.1). NCBI lineage: Eukaryota > Metazoa > Arthropoda > Insecta > Phasmatodea > Phasmatidae > Clitarchus > Clitarchus hookeri. The sequence continues at coordinate 50,892 of NQII01001785.1, forward strand.
GAAATAAAAAGAGTAAGAGTGGAGATAGATACTTAAATGCTATAAATAAGATCTGTGTAAATAAATTAGAAATCAAATTGAGTTGTTTTATGTTTGTTAAGACCTCCATCCCTCATGAACTCAGATACTCCTCTCAGACGTTTTGCAATACTGGTGTTAGAAGTGGGATGGAGGCAAATATGAACTAATCTGTTGTAAATAATATAAGGCGAAAGGTTAGCAATTAGTGAAATTATAACANTAGATAGATACTTAAATGCTATAAATAAGATCTGTGTAAATAAATTTGAAATCAAATTGAGTTGTTTTATGTTTGTTAAGACCTCCATCCCTCATGAACTCAGATACTCCTCTCAGGAATTTTTCAATACTGGTGTTAGAAGTGGGATGGAGGCAAATATGAACTAATCTGTTGTAAATCATGTAAGGCGAAAGGTTAGCAATTAGTGAAATTAGAACAAATTGAATAATTACAAAAGATGTAGGTAAAATAAATAAGACTGTCACAGTGAATGTTAATTAGAAAAAATTTATACAGAACTGGAAGCTATGAGAGCATTAATTGAGGAGCTAGGTCGCCAAATAATTAGTGTGAGCGCAAGTGTAAACAGCTTAAAAGAAGATTTAAACAATCAGGTTAGCAGTATAAAAGAAAGTGTANCAAATTAAATAATTACAAAAGATGTAGGTAAAATAAATAAGACTGTCACAGTGAATGTTAATTAGAAAAAATTTATTCAGAACTGGAAGCTATGAGAGCATTAATTGAGGAGCTAGGTCGCCAAATAATTAGTGTGAGCGCAAGTGTAAACAGCTTAAAAGAAGATTTAAACAATCAGGTTAGCAGTATAAAAGAAAGTGTAAATAAGAATGTGAATAGGCAAGTTGACTTCGTAAATCAAAATGTTGACCGGAAAATAGAAGGCATTAGCGAGTTATTGATCTAAGGAATTGACAGTGTGAACGAAATAATGAACAGTGTAATTGAAATAGTGAACAGTTTTAACAACAGGAAGGACAGTGTAAATTAAGTAGTGAAGAGTGTCAGTGGAAGGATAGACAGCGTCGAGAATGAAATGAGTGCAATGAAATAGGAATGGCAACAATTTCTTCAACAGCGGAGTTCCCGTATCACCACACCTGCAGCCGAGAAAAGTGAGGAAGCAGTGCAAATCGTAAACAACACAGCAAGATCGGAGTATAGTCAGCAGCTCTGCAGCGTTGGTGTCGCGCAGCCAGGAGTGGGGAAGGGGGTCTCAATTAAACCTGCCCCTTATGATGGCCAGACATCATGGTGGGAGTACCAACGCCAGTTTGAAAAAGTCACCACCTTCACCAAATAATTACGTTTTAGTTTTTTCACCACCGTCAAATAATGGCTGGACAACCAATCAGCGAGTTTACTACTTCGCGGCTTTACTGGGAGGCCTCCGCCTCAGTATATTACAATTTTTGCCAGAGAGACTACGACTGGAGATCCCCACACTGTCGGCCTTGGAGCTACATTTTGGCGACGCGCACCTGCAACATGCCCACCATGCACAGCTACGAAGCAATACCCAGCTACCAGGGGAGCCACCACAGGAGCTATGGCAAGAAACCGGGAGGCGCTCTCATCTATCTCTTGAAGGGTGCTCCGAAGAGGCGAGCAACATCATCGTAGTAGGCTTCTTCATCGATGCCATCGCCGATAAAGGTGTACGGTAAGCAATACGTCTGGTGGCTGCACCCCACAATATGCAGGATGCCATGGCCCAAGCACTGCAGGTGGAGTCAGCGAGACAGGGGGCCGCAACCCAACGTCCAATATGGGTA
>NQII01001785.1:52850-88041 GCA_002778355.1 Clitarchus hookeri
CGGGACACCCGAGCGCTTCTGCCAACAACTACAGCAACTGAAGCAGATGCGAGAAAAGAGGCAGCGAGAGGCAGGTGAGAATACAGCACATTCGGAAAACATATTTTCACCAATCTTAGGAGGCGAAGGTTGGTGACTGCTGAAGGAAAGGCCCCACTTTTCTTACTTGTATGATCGGTCAAACAGGATTGGAATGCAATACTGGTGGAGGGAAGCCTGAATGATGTATCTTACCATATGGTCGTCGACACTGTGGCAACCATAACAGTAGTAAGACCAGACATCGTCGGGCCTTCCATCCAGTGATCCTTCCACGAAAGCATGGATAGATGCTGTTTGACTACAGTGACGGGCAAGGTCACTCCAGTTAGAGGTAAGAGGAAAGTTATATTGACGCTAGGTGACCTTAGCATAGAGCATGGTAATTTCACAGCAGAAATAGAGGATTAATGTATTTTGGGGCTTAATGTACTAGGTAGGCTCGGGTGCTGTATTGATACTCGACTTGGCATGCTACAAGTAGGCAGTACAGAGTTAGTAGTGTCAACACTGCATGACTTGTCCTCCTCAATTAGCTGCCCAGTAGACTGTTATCAGCCTGCTGTGCTGCCCGCTTCTAGTGAAGTTGTCCTTACAGGCAGATCTCAAGAAAAATTTCTCAGGTATTTGAGTATTTTTGAGCAAGAAGAGAGGTTTGGCATCCTGCTAGATAAAGTCGTTGCAGTAATGACTTCGGCCTCTTCTAATTCTGAAAGTTTTCTAGTTAGAATGATAAAATTGTCCAATAGTGACATTCGTTTAGAGGAGGGGCCATGATAGGTGTTTGCAAGCAGGCAATACAGATTCATCTAAATGTTCCAGAAGATTCTAGAGTATAACAAATAGAATGTCCTCTACCAGAAGTACTGAATGAACTATTATTACGAACAAGAGAAAACCTTAACTGGCACCAGGAGAAGGCTGTCTCAGAATTATTGCAGAGAAATAGGGATGCCTTCTCATATGGACCAAATGACCTTGGAAGGTCTAACGTGACCTGCCATCACATTGATACAGGAGATACCAGGCCCAGGAATCAGCCACCAAGAAGACTGCCAATAGCTCCTCGTGAGACAGTTGAGGGAATTCTGAAATAACTGAAGGAGTTAAATGTGATAGAACCATTAGTTAGTTGATGGTCGTCACCCTTTGTACATGCTTGTTAAGAAGAAAGATGGTTTTGAGGTTTTGTGTAGATTATAGCCAGCTTAACATTGTGACAAAAAATACACTTATCTGCTTTCAAGGATAGATGACACATTTAAAAGCCTAGCAGGTTCACAATGGTTTTCTAATTTTGGACCTGATGACTGGGCACTGGCAGTGCGAGGTGGCTCCAGAGGACCAAGAGAAGACTGAATTTTTCATCTAAGAGAAAGGAACCTGGTAGTTCAATGTTATACCTTTCGGGCTATGTAATGCCCCTGCCACCTTCGAGCGCATGATCGGAAAATTCATGCCTTTAGATATCTTTAAGGTTTACCTAGATTACTTTTTTGTGACAGGGAGTACATTTAAAGAGCAACTGTCTTGCTTAGACTCTGTTTTGTAGAAAGTGTTCGCAGCCAACTTGAAACTGGTTCCTAAGAAATGTCACCTGTTCCAGAAGAAAATAAATTTCTTGGGACATGGAGTGTCAGCCCGTGGAATCCAAAAAGACCCCGAGAAGACCAAGACTATAAGAAATTGGCCAACGATAAATGACAAAACTGAAATGCGGAGTTTTCTAGGATTATGTACCTATTACCATCAATTTGTACCTGGATTCACCACGATCGCCAAGCCACTACACGAACTGAACGAGGTGGAAAGGAGATTTCATTGGACCACTGAGTATGAAAATGCTAATAGTAAACTAAAGAAAATTCTGGTATGTCCACCAGTCCCGGGTTTCACGAAAAGTGAGTGTGTATTCACTATCGACACTGATGCTAGTGATGTGTAGGCATTGGAGCTGTGTTATCTCAGGTTTAAGATGGGTAGGTAGATAGGCAAGATAGTTATTGCATAAGTCTGAGAGAAATTACTGTCTTACACGCAGGGAACTTCTGGCCATGGAGAAGGCAATTTCACAATTCCACCCCTACCTTCATGGCAGACATTTTATTCTAAGATCTGACCATGCTTCACTACAATACCTACTAAATTTGAAGAATCCTGAAGGTAAAATAGCCTGGTGTATACAGTATCATCAATAATATAACTTTGAAATACAGCACAGACCTAGCCACATTCACAGCAATGCAGATGCACTGTCTAGAAGGCCATGTGAACCTTTTTGTCGTCATTGCCAATGCCAGGAAGTAAAAAGTGGTGAATCGCTGAAGGTATGGAGGACAAGAATTCAAGGTTCTTTATTTTATGATGGGTCACCTACCTGGAGTGATGAGCGTATTAGGAAAGATCAGCTAAATGATTCCACTTTAATAATGGCTACATTATTAAAGTGGAAAGAAGCTGGCTGTCGGCCAAAATGGGGAGATATGTTTATCCTGAGCACAGCAGTCAAAGTATACTGGGAACGATGGAATTCCCTCGTACTGAAGAATAGCATACTTAACAAAAACTGGGAAAGTAATGATGGAGAGCTCACACATTTACAGTTGGTCATCCCAGAATGCATGGTTCCTGAAGTCTTATAGAAACAGCATAATGAGGCAGCCAGTGGGCACTTTGGTATTAATAAGGCGCTTGGCAGAACTAGACTGAAATTGTACTGGATTCATTGTCGGGATGTTGTTGAGAAGTGGTGCCAAATGCGCGACACCTGCACTGCAAGAAGGGCCCATGGAACAGGGGACTCTGTCTCATCCAGAAATGCAATGTTGGAGCCCATTCGAGATAATGGCAGTAGATATTCTGGGTCCCCTGCCTGTTACAGAGATGGGTATCTACTAGTGATCCAAGATTACTTGACTATGTGACCTGAGATAATTCCCCTCCTGAACCAGGAAGAACGTACTGTGGTCGAGGCACTCATAGAACATGTCTTCATGATGTTTGGGGTGCCACTACAACTCCATTCCGATCAGGGAACACTATCCGGCTGTGGTGTTCCAGAGGTAACAAAGATTATGGGGATGAAAAAGACTAGAACTACAGCATTACGCCCTCTGTCGGAGGGAATGGTCGAGATGCTTAACCACACTCTTGAGCAGTACCTATCGATATTTGTGGCAGAAAACCAAAAGGATTGGGATTCAAAGGTACCACTGTTTCTTCTTTCTTACCGCTTGGCAGTTCACGAGTCCACAGCATAACACCATCAAGGATGATGTTCGGAAGAGAGCTAAGCGTTGCTAGTGACCTGCTGTTTGGCCGACCGACAGAAGAGGAAGCTGCAACGCCTGATTATTCCCGCGAATTACGTAACAGACTAGTTGGCATTCATGATTTTGCTTGACCGCACTTTAGAATAAATAGACAGGATGAAGACCCGGTATGAGAGGAGAATGTTGTGCGAGGGATTTCAAGAAGGACAACTGGTGTTGCTGTACAATCCCCAGAGGTGAAAAGGGTACTCCTTGAAGCTACAGAAATGTTGGGAACGCCCATACATGATTCTGAAGATCAATGATGTGGTATTTTGGATTTGTCGTCAAGACTCTCGGGCGAAGCCGAAGGTTGTCCACATCGACTGACCGGCACTCTACGAAGGTCCAGATATTGCAGAATCTGTTTGGGACTAAAAGACTTGACGAGGGGCAGTGTTACGCGCTCGCTGCTTTGTTACACAAGAGCGAGTGGAAGTGAAGAACAGAGCAGTTTTATGATAGCAGCGGAGCAAGTCAGAGGAATGTTTTGAATGACATGCGAGCGAAGCGACACCCAGAAACCACATATCTGTTACAGAAAGTTAGCCGGCATGTTAATCCTTTTTGTGACTGGGCTACTGACCTTGGTTGTATTGAGTTTCTGCATTTAACTGAATAATTTTCTAGTGGTTTGCTGCCCTATTTTCTTTAAGCGTGACTCGGAGTGGGACAAACTTTACAGGTCAAGGCCACCAGAGTAAAAATAGTGCAATGGGCCTCCCAACCGGCAGTTGTTGAAATGATGAGTGGCTGAGTTTCAGCGATAGACGACGAGCGGCGAGAGAAGTGACCAGCGGAGGGGAAATCTGCGACTACGAGTATCAAGAAGTGAAGGTGTGGCTGACAGACTGGGCTATTGCACTAGATGCGTGAGTGAAAGAAATTACACATGATGGCAACAGACAGACTGAACATGTGTTAATGATGAGTATAAGATAATTGACTATAACGAAAGAGCCACATTGCGAAGGATGCTAATTAGAGTTGAAATATAATTTAAATGTAGTGCTCACTGAGAAATAAAAAGAGTAAGAGTGGAGATAGATACTTAAATGCTTTAAATAAGATCTGTGTAAATAAATTAGAAATCTAATTTAGTTATTTTATTTTTAATAAGATTTCCTTCCCTCGCGTACTCACATACGGCCCTTGGGCGTCTTTCAACAATATTATTAGGACCCGAGTTCAAACCTGAAACCAGGCCGTTTAGAAGGAGATGAAGAGGCGAGACAAGTCTTAGGAAGAAGCAGGCCTGTATTGGTCGCCGCCCACGTATATTTTTAGGGTGATTAGTTCGAACTACCGCGTGTGCTAAAATATGGTGGGACTGTAATGGCACTACAGGCTCGAGAGCCTGAATAGGGTAGCCCGCTATGAAAGGTCTTGCCGAATCCAGAAGGATGCGACTGCCGACAACGAGATCGCGAGGAACGCTTAGAACTTCAAGAATTCTTCATTTTTAAAATTATAATGAGCTTAGTCTAAGAACTATTTTATTAAGAACCAGACACGAATATTTATTTATTTAACCAAGTCGAACTGACTCCAAATATATTTACCCACGGACACCTTGGAATTTAGAATATTACTCTAAAACACTGACCTAGTCTGGAGCAAAGGAACAAATCAATTAATTAATTATTCTTGAAGTCAGAAATTGTTAATGCCAAGTTTAAAGTAAATGGAGCACATCAGTCACGAGAGAGGCTAGTGTTGCTCAGGCCTCACTTATAATCTGGTTTGCAAATTGATTGCATTATTCCTGTCACAATTACTCTTATTACAAAAAAAACTAATTTAATACCGCATTTTCCTGGCCACGTCTCTGCAGAATAATGATTTCAAGTAGCAGATAAATTCCTAGCGATATTTTTGGTTGTTTTGCATTTCAATTTTGTGATGCTATTTGTGAGTGTTCTGTCACAAACATATGTTCTTTACATATGTGTTACGCAGGTGTCTTTCTTCATAGGCCTAATTATCCACAACGCAACATATCTCACGCTTAGTGTCAGGGAGCCACTACATCTGGCTTCGACAACGTGAGGCGATCTACGTTACGCACAGAGGTAGTTGCACCGCACCGCCACCAGTACGCTACAGACATAATCAAAAGTACCTTTACGACTGCTATTTTTAAAATAACAGAATTTTGGTGGCGTGACAAAGCACTGCCCATGTACTAAATTTGACAGGAATCGGTTTAGTAATTCCCGAAATATTGACTGCGCGAAAAAGAAATTCAATGGCTGTAATTTTGAAAATAATTATCTGGCATGATTTGAACTATAAAATTAGGGTGTCCTTGCATCAAGTTAACAAAATTTGATGCAGGGGTTCAAAATGTTTAGTGAAGGCANGTGTCAGTGGAAGGATAGACAGCGTCGAGAATGAAATGAGTGCAATGAAATAGGAATGGCAACAATTTCTTCAACAGCGGCAAAAAAAAACACACACACACGCCTTCAGTGCTTTGCTAGCCTGAGAAGTGAGAAGCCGACACATACAATATGGTCGTATTAAAGTCTTTGTTTCAATTTTCACACTCGCCTGAAACGACGCCATAGGACGCGTATGCACTAGGTACGTGCTTAGTCCTAAGAATAAGACGATCTCGCAGCGAGGAATCTAAATTCGTGGAAACCAGCAAGCACCAAAAGGGAAAGGCGTTGCGCGATCTGTGGGGCCAGTAGCTAACTGTCGTGGTTCAATTTCTCTCTATTGTGTATGTGCTAACCAATGCGAGGCACTTATGAGAGTAGTGTAGGCCCTACTTCGATTACTGCGATCCCCGTGTATTTGAAAATTACTATCAGGCATGGTAAGTTTTTCTGCTTCGGGGGGTCACGGTAATGTAGTGGTCAGGCTACTCACCTCCCAACCTAGACGAACCGGGTTCGATTCCCGCCAGGGTCACTCCCGGATTTTCGCCATGTGGGAATCGTGTTTGACGATGCCGCTGGTCGGCGGGTTTTCTCGGGGATCTCCGGTTTCCCCCGCTCTTGCGTCCTTGCAACGCCCTATACTCACCTCGCTTCACCCTCATCGGTTCTCAAGACCTCAATGTTATGAACCGGCCAAATATCTCCACTCGACTCGGCTTCCGGTTGGTTCGTCAGTGCTTGGCCGTTTTCTTAGGTAGGCATTCGTAAGCTCTCGCGATATGCTCAGTTTTTTTCACCAGTAGCAGTTTAACTTGATGACCTGTCGAGAACATTATCGTGCAATGATTAAGCTGGCATCCAGGAAGTTCACTTACAGCTACTGATTGGCGAATAACAATCTATCATGTTGCTGATAAAAGAAGCAATTTTCTTGTTTCGTTTTGCTGGAGTTATTGGGATACGATGGTACTGCGTATAATACGTTGCACCGTGTCATGATCCTGATATGAACGGAATGTATCTATAATTCTAGCACAGCTGCCTGACTAGTGTCGGCATCTGAAAGACTTCTGCCAAAATAGCACGCCGTGCGTGTAATACGTTGAAGCGACTTCGCGGAGAATGCGTCCTTCCCCCGCGCATGCGCAGCAGCACGCACAACCGACAGCCTGGTTCGCGAGGAGGCCTTGAGACGCGGTGCGTTAAGCCGACCAGCTTCTTGTTATTGACGTAATCACGGCCAATTTGATCCCAATTGAACTGAAGGCCTCGTCAGCGGGGGCCGGCTCGCAGCTCGTCGTCTCGCGCACTCTCCGCCCAGCCGCTGAGAGCGCTGTCGTCGCGGTGCGCAGCCGTAGAGGGGAATACGTGGTAGAGACGGCATGCCAGCTGCGCAGTAACCTATATCGGTGTCTTAACACTGGACTGTTTTTTTTTTGCCAGTTGCATTGTTAAGGGACGTGAACGAGTAGAAAAATGTTTATGTAAATCGGTGTTTTGAAATATAAATATACTACCTGTCATTGAGATTTAAGACAGCTAGAATATATTCAAGTTGCACAAAATACTTTTGAAATAAAAGTACGGGTCTGGTGGAACAATAAGTGGAAACAAATATCTACATTACTGTTTGACCACGTGATTTTGACATCTCTGACGAGGATGAGCCGAGTTAAGGTTAATTCTACTGAGGTTGGGAAACTCAATACTTTTAGTTTGGTAACTGAAATTTTTTGGCACTAGGTTAGCGCTAGTGTCACACGCGAAGGGTTTTTTTTTTNGAGTTAAGGTTAATTCTACTGAGGTTGGGAAACTCAATACTTTTAGTTTGGTAACTGAAATTTTTTGGCACTAGGTAAGCGCTAGTGTCACACGCGAAGGGTTTTTTTTTCTATTTTCTGCGTTAAATAACAAAATAATTGCAATAATCATAAATCAAATTATAAAATAACTACCTAACTAAGTGAAATATTTATCTTATTATTCACGTAACTTACAATTTTAATTAAAAGTGACCTATGCCAATCTCTCCCATAAGAAAACTAGTTTTGTTCCTAACCTGGGTAGAAGAAACCTTAGCTGAGTCAATGTTCGGAACATGTGCGGAAGACAAAAAAAAAATCTACTGTACTGTTTATACTTTATCTTTGGTCTCCGTGTGCAAAACCCAAAGCACAGCCGTAAATCATTGAGCAAGCAGGATTTTCCACGGTTCTTTCCGTGCAGCATTTATAACGTATTAGGCGGACAAAGTTTGTGTCGGCACAATTCTAGGAACGAAATTGTTATTTACAATAAGTTGCCATTGAGTATAAAGTTGTTTCTTATATTATATTCATCATCCTTTATAACCACAAATCGAAAAGAAAATTCTTAAAAAAAATTCTTGTTCTACTATAAATGTAAACTTTAAACTGTTAATATGACGACGTAAAAACATGGCGTTACTTATGGCTACATCGCTGCCAATTCTACTGGAAGAATACCAGTCATGTTTGCTTTAAAAATATGTTAAACTTACAAGAAGAAAATTTTTTCAAACGTTATTACAAAGAGGTATTAATTAACTGTAAACCGGCTATAACGTAATATTCTTAATTTCCTTTTTTGCAACGAAACTTCGCCAGCAGTCACCTGCAATGTGTGTGGAAAATCACAAGAAGAATAAGCCTCTCTCAGTGCAGGCGGCTGTAATCGAACTTACGACGTCCCAGTTGCGAGGCAGGCATTGCTACCGCCATAGGCGCCGACTTCTTGTTTGCAGAAAGGGGGCAAGTCTCAAACTTTCTGTGGCAGTAACCATGCTCATTTAAATATTATCACACTCTCGCTCCCTCTTTCTCTCTTCTACTGTGCATTGTATGTTTGTGCGTGCGATTATGCATGTATGTTACACTTATTTCGTATTGGACAAAGTTTGAAATATTTAAATGAAATAATTTCTACTGAAACATTGCTGGTTTTTGCTTTTGTAAAGACTATAAACAAGATACCTTTTTAAAATAATAAAGCAGGTATTTTACAGTAAGCTACAAATACTTATTACAAACTGTAGTAACTAACCACTGTTTATTAACCGAAGGTGGGGGGAGGGAGGATGCCCTTGCTGGGCGAAAAGTGGAGGGGCGGTAGCCCCCTTGCTCATCCTCCCTCATAATGAATGCTTATGGCTACCGCCTTACCAAACATGCTAGGTAATGCAGGTTTACAGGATGTTAAGGCACCCGTCTACCTGGAATTATTTAGAGCGTTTGTGACACTGGAGCAAAGGAGGGATAAGGGCGGCAATACCGCGTTCCTTATATACCTCACCACCTTTATGTATAATGCAGTGGATTGACGAGCACTCTTGCGTACTTCCATCTTGCATCAATGGCACTTTAACTAGTGAACCAAACAAATTATCGCGCGTTAACAAAAGCCAATCTGTGCTTTAAAATTTTTCTCCCGGAATAATTATACCACTATATCATTCTTAGAATGTATGTCTTAGCCGTTTTCAGAATCGGGGGAAAGAATTATGCTTTAGAGAACAATATAAAAGCTAGCAAATAAGTATTCAGGTAACATTTCTTAAATTATATTCGTATTAATTCCCCATGGCCAAATGTTCAGTAGTCCTTACCCATACTGTTTAGTCTTCAATTGACAAAATTGCTAAACCCCCCCCCCCTTTTTTTTTCCAAGCACAATCTATGCAGGGTTGGCGGTCTACGAACGAACAGTCCTGTTATTGTTGGAGGGAAATATGTTACTTACAAAATCTTCCATTTTTTTATGCCGTTCCGTCTCATGTCTGCACCGTCTTCCCTAACAGACCTCCTAGGTATAACCTAAAAAATCTTAGTACAGATTTGTATGTCATTGTATGTCATTGTAGTATTGACCCTTTACTGACAGAAACTGTGAGTTATAATATTATTATAAATCGAGATTTTCAACCTAATATTGATGTAATACCCTAATAAAATTAAATAGAACATAAACATTTCTGTAGTCATGCTGTTAAGCAATTAACATTTTGAAAACTCTCATAAATATTACCTTGTGTGGTATGGATTAATGTCGCTTACTTCGATTAGAGAATTCGCTCAGTCATTAAGTTACGATAGCACGCAAACAATTATGTATTTAATGTTCATATCCAGACAGCTGCTATCAACTAACGAATGTTGGCCAGACAGACTGATTTGGCCAGAGTAGGCCTTCAGTCTATTTTATCCTATTGGAGGAAATCAGTTCCTGTGCTTTGCTGCAAACTCCATTTTCATGAGGACCAATCGCCCTCTGACCCAACGCCTCGGTGACAATAGAAAACTTAATTTTGCACTCAAATTCTCTGTACTGTTATATCGAGTTTTTATGTTTTACGCTTTATGAATGTTAAAATACTTCACTTACCCCGAAGCAATACATTGGTCTATAAAATGGAAACATCTCTCAGAAAAGTGGTTTTTATTTACTTTTTTTGGCACTTTCCTTGCAGGAGAGGTAGAAGCCTAGAAACGTGCAGTGGAACTTTATATAAATTAAGTGTGGACGCAATTTTCGAGGTATTCTTGCATTTTAAAGTCAGCGCTTAAAAATAGCAACTCGAATGAATTTCCGCTAATTTTCATTCTGAGTAGAATAATAAACATCATGCCTCTATACGCCACTCCGAAAAAGACAGACACACACAAAGCAGGGCAACATGTTGGTATCACTGTCTGCGTTTTAAGACTGGTCCAGAGTGGCAAGTGTCGGAGAGGATGGGCGTGCGTTTTCGAACGGAGGTACTCGTGNCCGCTAATTTTCATTCTGAGTAGAATAATAAACATCATGCCTCTATACGCCACTCCGAAAAAGACAGACACACACGAAGCAGGGCAACATGTTGGCATTACTGTCTCTGCGTTTTAAGACTGGTCCAGAGTGGCAAGTGTCGGAGAGGATGGGCGTGCGTTTTCGAACGGAGGTACTCGTGNTCTGCGTTTTAAGACTGGTCCAGAGTGGCAAGTGTCGGAGAGGATGGGCGTGCGTTTTCGAACGGAGGTACTCGTGAACAACTAGCAATTCTATTGTACAGACGCGTGTTATTTTGCTGGGCGTTCCCATACAAAAAACAGCATTAACCTCTCAGCCTCTGAGTTTAAAGGCAGTCGTTTGGTTTGACTGATTCACACTACACACTCCTTCCTCCTTCATTGGCGCACTTGGTTTAGTTGCAGCGAAGTGGCAATACATTTGCTGTGCTTGCTGTAGTAAAAATTACATATGTGACTACGTTATTCACACAATCACTTTTACGGAATATACGCATCAGTTACAAATTTCAGCACCGATGGCACCCGTTCCCAGAAAGAAATTCATTTGTCTCCGAAAAATAAAACGAGATATTATCAATATGTCTTTCTCGCATCTATGTTGTTTGCGAATTTATTTCGGACAGTCTCCTTCCCTCTTGTCGGCTTTGAAAAATATTTAATCGATATATGTGATCGAAACAATACTATTACGCTTTTACGCCATAAAATAAAGGCGTGAATCATCAGTCGTATTCATTTAGTGATATACATTACTTTCTGCTTTGTCATTTCCTCTTGAACGTCTTTTCAAATAGCTTGTGAGCTAATCAATGACCTGAGAAATCTCAAAAGCCTGCCAAGTATGTCAAAAATTCCGAATTATTAAACACGCCAACAAAACGAACAATAGTAAACAAACAGATTTGGCTTCCATTATATTCTTGTGACTTCTGAGAAAGTAGAACTCGTGATCTTTAAACTGGGTTAAAGATTTGTATCAAACTCAATGAGTAGAACTTATCGAAACGCTTTATTCTAGTATGTGCGCAATGGTTGAAAGCTTCCCGTTTTAAAGCAAATATCCGGCGCATGTAGGTAGATTAACCACAGGGATTAATTTGGAATGAGTTCAGTTTTTCTCTGATGCGTTCACATAGTTATTATTATTTCCGTTTTTAAGACATCACTCACAGTAATTATTTTCCCCTCGGATATACCGGGACNGTTCACATAGTTATTATTATTTCCGTTTTTAAGACATCACTCACAGTAATTATTTTCCCCTCGGATATACCGGGAAGTATACAAAGTAAAAAACTATAATTTCTACACATTTGAAAGGAAACTTCGGAATGTTAAAAACCGTAGGTCCGAAATAACATCAGTTTTTTTTAATTCTATTAAAAGATAAATACTACAGCTACAAAGTCTTAACACCTCACTTTTCGTATATTACACGAGTGAACACACCCTTGGTACTAGCTGCTTGACTATGACCAAACTCAGCTCAGAATCAACATATTACGGAGTGAAGAGGATTTAAAAATAATAATTTCTTTTATTTATTTCCGTTCACAGTTTTTTCTTTAATTTTTATAGGCATAATTTGTTTAGTTTCGTTGTACTTAAGAGTCCTATCAGGATTAAAATCAACGTTTTTTTGGCAATCAACCAAAATCTCTTTGGCTTTTCTGTCTACGAACAATTTTGTAGTAATTTTAAGTAATCACTGAAAACCAGCTATTATGGTCGGCAGAGATACCTCAAAATCGTTTAATTAGGTATAATTACCGGCGCCAGTCATTTAAGAGGCCCAAACGAGTGGTAATTTAATTTTAAATCACGGAATTCATGTACGGGCACCAAGAGACGGCTCTGTGATGCGATGGCGTTTATCATGTGCCGAACGCGGAGAAGATTTCGTGAATCACTGCCATCTAGGGAACCCGAGCTGCCTTTCCTGGAAACAGCAGTGGACAGGTACGAACTACGAGTTTGACATAGCCGACATTTGCATTCAGGGGCCATGAACCCACTCAAATCTTGTGTATGAGAAGCCTCTCTGTTATACCGGTTGATACTCAATTCTGAGTTATTTCTAACACAAACCCAATAAATGTCCACTCTTTTAATGACATTTTCCACGTACAAATTGTGGACGTTTGATAAACGGACTAATTCTAGACTTATGACACCCCGTCTAATCAAAACTATATAAAAATTAACTAACATAAACTTATATCCTAAAAAAAACACATCCATGTCTTACAGGAATTCAAACGTGTGTGATCTCATGCCGCTTTAAGGTCGCTGCAAAGACGAGATCTACTTTAATTTACTTACTCCGAACCATTTGGTAATTATGCATTCGTTTGTTAATTATTAGCTATACTTAACTGAAGAGGTTTATCCACTCCCCTGATACACCACATCTCCACAAACAAACTGGACAACAATTGAACCGGTAGTGTCTAATGTATTCATTATGAAAAGTATTTTAGATCAGATACTTTAATTGAATTATGAAAACAATAATTCAAAACTGTCTGTGTAAACGTCTCCCACGAATGTTTTCAATGTTTTGATAAGTTGTTTAAAAAAAGTGCTAACGTTAAGGAGATTGTAAAGATGTAAGCGACAGTGGCTACTATATATACATAAATCCCGACGCCTGTATCAACGCTTTTTCAGTAGAATCCAGCAAACCGTTACTATAGTTTTGAAACACATTGTTAATGAACAATGCGTCCTCTAGCTTTGTTCGCGTGCAGAATTTCCTACTACAACGTCAGCACCCGACCAACAACTTTGCGCTATTGTACTTGGAAACAGCGTTCACGTTGCTGAAACCAAAAGGTTTCACCTGTAAGTTTAACTGCGTACTTCAGCACCTGTGTGTCACACCTGCTTCTGCGCCACCTCAAATAGTTGTAGTATAGTGATACTTGTTTTGCTTTCTATTCTTAGAAAACACATTAATTTTATGTATATTATATATACACATACACACGAAGAAATAATAATACAACTTATGCCTAAAAACGTTTTTTTTATACATTCCTGTTTGCTACTAGTGGCTCGGAAGGAAATTGATTAATAGTATAAATCATCTATTTGTTCAGTTGCCACAAGTGAAAAGTACTGTGTGAACAGCGATGTCAACCAGATCGAATTTTTCACGTGAATGAAAACTTTTATGTATTTATATCAGTTATTTATGTTTTTGTTTATGATTAATATCATACAGAAAACCTGAAACAAGCTGTTATAATACGTCATAATATCTCCAACCAATAACTAGAAACTAGAATATAAGACGTTTGAAAGCATTGTCATGATTAATGTTATGTTTTATTTATACATGTTAGGATATTACGTATTTCTGACGTTTTAAACAAAGCTGTAAACTTTGTAAGCCCACTTCCACTCTACCGTTTGGATCCCCAGTTCGTATTTTCTAGAACGATTTAAATTCTGAGGTGTTAAATTTCTAGAAAATGCACGACAGGAAATAAAAATTTATAGAATGCCTCCAAAGAAGAGCATGAGATAGACCGTATTTGCACGTGCCACTAAGAGAAACCAGCCCATGGTATGATCAGTAGTACAGCGCTATGGAAGAATCAGAAATCGAGTATCGTCCTTTGAATATCCGAGATCCGAGGCGAATGAGCAGGTGCGCAAATGCATAGTTTCCAGCTAGGCGTTGTGCTGCGAAGTTGTGTTGCAAGTTGCTGGCGTACGAGAACGGCGTAGACATGCACCGTTTGTGCTACTGATGGATATTCAACGAAGCCGTATAGTGGTTCTTCGTGATGGTCATATCAGAGATTCGCGCAAAGCGTTGGACAAGAAGTGTCAGCAGTACGACGATGCTGGCGCAATCAGCGAAATGTGTACATGGCTGTATGCCTGGTTACGGATAGAAGCGACTTAGGCCTGCATGTGCACGCCAAGACCATCGCAGTATATACGGGGCAATATTGTACTGCATAGCAATAGCAGAACTGATTAGAGAAGGGTCGCGCCAGAAATGTCGGCTAGAACCATCCGCTGCCGTTTGCTGAAACTGGGCTACAATCACGGGAGTTGCTAGGCAGACATCCGCTGAGCGTCGCTAGCGTGTAGTCCACCTCCGGTGTCGGGAAAGAAATGCCTAGAAGGACAAATGGTAAAGATTTGCGTTCGGTGATTAAAGCAGATTCTGTTATGGTACTAAGGACTGTCGTTTGCGTGCGTGTTTTTGACCTGAGGTGAACGTTGCTTTCCGCAACACGCAGGGTAACGGCACACAGAATCAATGGCTGGTATCACAGTGTCTTGAGTGTGAGGATTGAGAGGCGGGTGAGATAGCTTAAAATTTACGCTCGCCTAATTTTTTTATACAGAGAACTTTTGAACAATGAACGGTATTTGATGTATCCTGTCGTGCGACAACGCGGTGATGTGCTATTCCCAAAGGATAATTACCGCTTACATACCGCTCGTGCAACTTAACAAGCTCTCTAAGGTGTTCGTCAGATCTTCTGGTCAACATGATTACCGCACATTTCCCTCGCTGAGCACATGTGGGGTTGGATTAGACGTCATCTGGTCCGGTCTTCGATATCCGCAACAACTTGCCCATCTGTGCTGGCTGGTGGAATGTGCATGGAACTCCAGTATGCAAGATGATGTTTGTCACCTCCATGATCGTTTCCATGCGAAAACTGTGACCTATATATTGCTGCTAGAACATGGTACAGGGAATACTGAATCAGTCTTTTGGCACGCCCTGTACGCAACATGCACTACTATGGCCTCGTCAGAGAGTAGATGAAGTACACAGAGACTAAATGGCTGGGTGGTTCCTTTGATGTAGGCATACCCATTCTCTGATTGGCTGTGCGAAAATTTGGGAACTGGCCTTATTTATCATTGGTTACTGCATGCTTCGAAAGGTACCGGCCGTATTGGCTGGGCTTCCGGCTGGCGAGTAGGTTACCAGGCGCTGATTAACGAGTGGCGTTCCAAAATGTTGTTGACCAGTGACGCCATTCCACAAGTGTGTGCGGCTGGAGTTTGCGAGACAGGCGGCTATTTCATCACTGTATTCTGAAGTACTCTGTGGAAACGAGTGGATGAATGTTTACGCCACACTACTTGGGACAAGGACTTCACAGTGTTCGTTTTTCATTTCGCTCGCAGTTACAATACAACGCGAGTAAAGCTCTTCTTTCGATTAAGAGTATAGTCTTCAGTCATTCTACATATTTGGGCGTATGTTTGCCATAAATGACGTCAACAATTTCAAAGCTCAGGGACTAATTGTAAAGCGATCATAATAACTTCTGAAAACAGGAAAGCCATATGGGGTAAAACAGTATTCGCCTTGCAACAGCAGATCATGTTCACCTTGATATCGCCACTCTCATGACTAGTACAGCTGCTTCACGGGTAATTGTGCATATTTTTAAAATCAAGCTTTAAGATATCACTGCGCCTTACTCCATGTTTACAAACATGCAGACTGATTTGTATTACTTATAATAATGTTGGCAGCGAAGAACGAATCAGGAAATGTACTGTCATGTGTAAACGCGTTGTTAAACATACATTTTTGAAGTTAATGGCAACTAAAATTTATTTTTATATTCATTAGAGTAAAAACTGTCAAATTATAAACTTAATATTAATTTATAGCCTTTCTATATTAGCGCACCCTAACTGGAAACGACGGAAACTATGAGGCATGAAACTGAGGAATGAATATAGAGCTTGACGCTAAGCACCGTACTCTAAACCCGAAGAAGTGAGAACTAAACAATGACTCCTGAATACTTTGTACGGAAAATTCAGTGAAAATATACGTGACATTTTCTACTGACGTGCTACTGGTCCCTCGGTGATAAAGTTTTCGACTGCTGTGTTGGTGATCTTACGTAACGCGTATGTAAATATTTTCATAAAGAGATCAAAACGTAAACAACATTGTATACGAATTAAAGCAATAAAACATAACTTTTTAAATGTGGAATTCGCCTTTAATGGTACCGTTTTACAAAATAACATGACCATTCAGACTTTCATTTCGTTTTCACGTATCCATCATGACGTTCGGTTTTAAAGTTTACACTGCACGGAATGTGGCGAAGTGAGTGTGGTGATGCGTATTATCTATAGAAACCACCATAACGTTAGCAATCCAACTAAAAATGAAAAAAGAAATTGCATAAAATTTAAAGCTACCTTTTTTTTTTTTAAGTCAACGTTGTATTAGTAGCTCAGTTATTAAGCAGCCTCGCAACACAACATTTCATGCTCGAATCTGGTTAAGATGTGTGTGTGTGTATATATATATATATATATATTTATTTATTTATATACACACACACGCGCGTATTTTTTACATAAATTACGTGTAAGTGCACGATTTCAACAGTGACTGAAAAATTTGCTCATTTCTCGTAATGATCTGGAAAAATACAATAAAGCAATATATAATTCACCACATGCAGTTGGCTGTGACACTTAGTTGGTGAAATTTGTTCCCAGAAACAACCAGCATTTTACCCTGATTCTCGGTGTCATTTATTCACCGATTTATATTGTTAGTACCAGCTGTGAATGAGTGATTTTTTTTTGTTTAAGGTTCGGAGAGTACACAATATTTCATCGTGAATTTTAAAAATAATTAAAATTGCAAGAATTTTAAAGATTTTTTTTCTAGCGATAGTGGTTGTAACTACTGAGCCCCTTCGGGTATTTCCGGCACTCCAGACTCGAGCCGAATCAAGCGAGTTACCAAGCTACGCAGCTCTCATTTAACTTTTGATAAAATGTCCCCGCACAATTATACATATAAATAACTGTCGACACACACACACACACACACACATACACACATATATATACATATCGGATACGGACTGCACCACGCGAATCTGTGATCAAAACTAAGTAGAAAGTACTCTTTGATAAAAATGCAAAAAGCCCTTCGTTTACGAGAAAAACAACATGCAAATTAAAAAAACCATTGTGCCAAACGTGTGGTATTCCAATTAGATAAACGTGAGGTGATGTGGCAATGCAGCAACTAATTTGTCGGACGTAAGGCATACGGCAAAGGAACGAACCAAGCTCAATTCTTTAGAATTTTATGGAATTATAAGTTTCAAGTTCACATGGATCGAAGTCTGAGATCAATAGCACACAGGCCGACAAACATTTCAGAGAGAACGGAGCGAAACTCAATATGGTGGTTATCGGACAGGAAAGACGCAACACATGCACACTAGGAAATGATGGTCGTTCTGTACATAATACAACTAAAATAATTTTTTGCTTTTTTTTTATTTTTTAGCGTTTACATGTTTGGGTACAAATTAAACAGAGCGCGTAGCCATATATCAATGGTTTGCGGGCAGGCCGAAATACCCTAGGTATGCACGGAGTGGTAACGTTAACGAAATTCAATATGGAGGCCATTGAACCAGACTATTGGTGTACCGGAAATAAATAATTTCCAGAATTAAAATAATAATTCTTAATTTTCCGACGATTCAGGAATTCTCAAGGCCGAAGTATCCGGGGTTCAAGGTCACTTAAGTTCAAGGTCGAGGTCTCTGACATCCAACATTGCCGTCACTATATGTGCATGAATTGCAAGAATTCGACTTGTCCAGCTTAATCCGTACTGCAATCTTCCGATCCCCCTCTCCCTTGTAAGGGAAGTTCCATATTATTTCTGCTCGTGTTTAAAATGTCGGGGCTCGTTCCCAAGGCGTACACAAAATAGTTTGCCTTTTCCTTTCAATTGCTTTTAGGTAACATTTCCCTTTATGATTTCTATAGAGCGCAGTGCACTAAAACGATAATGTTTTAATTCTTATTTCCTTCATTCCGCACTGTCTTACCACGTGTAATCTGTTTTTGGATACGTTATTATGAACAAAAATACAAAATTTCTTTCATACAGGTTTAACCATTTCCTTGTGAAGTTCTTAGCTTTATACGCAGCACTTATAACTATCTCATATCTTAATTTATTATTATTTTATTCACAGTTTATTAAATTGATTGAGGCAATATAAATATTTTGTGTANCCGCACTGTCTTACCACGTGTAATCTGTTTTTGGATACGTTATTATGAACAAAAATACAAAATTTCTTTCATACATGTTTAACCATTTCCTTGTGAAGTTCTTAGCTTTATACGCAGCACTTATAAGTNCAAAAATACAAAATTTCTTTCATACATGTTTAACCATTTCCTTGTGAAGTTCTTAGCTTTATACGCAGCACTTATAAGTATCTCATATCTTAATTTATTATTATTTTATTCACAGTTTATTAAATTGATTGAGGCAATATAAATATTTTGTGTAGTTGTAAACTCGTTACTTTTTACTAACGTTGACGTTGTATAAGACCACGCGCTAATTAACGTTGCTCGAGACGGCAGTTGAAACACCTAAGTAGGGGAGAATTGGGAAGCCCCGGCCAGCGGGTATCCCCGGCCAGTGTTATTTTCAAACAATCCCGCGCACATAGGTAAACAAATAACACGCCACAACGACCGCAGCGCCATTCAGCCGTATAATCGAATCAACCCGGACGCGACCGCCGAGCGAACAACACGTTACAATCGTTCATTTACCTGTGTCTATATTTTAATGCGCGCCGTTTACATTTTGAACTCAGTTATTGTTTATAAAATGTAAGTACTTCACCATGATTTATTGATTATCCTTTAAGATATTGATTCAAGTGTATAAGTTAGGTTAATAATTTAGGTTATCTTTATTGACATTATTGACATTAAATAAAAACATAGAATGTGGTGGTCGGGTACCACAGGACACAATGTTGTCGGGTAACCCCGGACATATTTGGATAGAGAAATGTTTAGTTATTTTAACCTAATGTTAAAGCAAGTGTGTAAAATGTTGTTGTATTTTGCAGAATCACTTCAAAATTGCCAAAAGTCAAGATCATAATTACACACAGAGGAAATTGGGATGAAAATAAAATGAAACAGGCTATGCTATCTGTCCAGGAAAAAACGACATATGTGAGAGAAGCAGCTGAGGGATATAAGGTGCCTAGAGCAAATGCTTCTAAGAAACGTCTTGCTGCGCGTTCCCGAAAAACACACAAGAGTGAGATTCTGACATCTTAGCTGTTCAAAAACGCGCTGGCAGAGAAAAAGGCTGCAACCAATAAAAACAAGGCGGCATTTAATGAAATGAAAACAAAGAAGAACATTCAAAGTTTGGTTCAGCAACAAAGAGACCAGGATACAGAATGCATCATTTGCGGAGAAACGTTCCAAGAAGACTGGATCCAGTGTCATAAATGCGAAGGCTGAGCGCACGAAGCGTGTTCGGACATTGACCCTTCGGAGGAATACTACTTTTGTGACGTATGTAAGGCCAAAAAACGGTTTGGTCATCGTTAAATCTATGTCCAGGGCTACCCTCCAAAAAGGTATCCACTGAAAATTGAACACTGATGACAAGACTTGATATAAGCTAAGATAATGAACCTATCAGATTGTTACTTAATTATAATTGTGAGAGATATGTTGTATTTCCATTCTAGAATAAAAATAAAGATTTAATTTTGTTGATTTTCAAAATGTCATGAGTTTTATTTATGTGGCCGGGGCTACCCGCCTCTCCCCTATCTTCATTTTTATAATATCTTTGTATTTTTGATAAAATGTTTATTATTACAATTTATGTATTTCAAATACTATTGACAATACCTTAACTTTCGTATCTCACATCTGTACAGAAACATATAACAAATAAATGTCAAATCTATAGCACAGCGCAAAAAAAAATGTTTACGTTAGTTTTTGTTTTAACATTGTTTATTATTATAACATTATTTATTTCACCTAGCATGACAGTTGTTTGTTCTTTGGGTTCAAATGCAGCAAAATAAATAAAATGGGACTGATAATCACCAGTAACGAATATGGCTGACGAGCTGGAAATTCCTCCTTCAGCAAACAAAAAGGTAGAGTAATAACTTAAGCTGTGTAAAGTTTAAGACTAGAAAGTTTATCATCATTCTCTGGCAATATATTATATGTTCGATGTAACATTTCTAAACATAAGATACGCCCACATTTAGTGGGTCTTAAAATTTCTCCAATTTTCTGTGTTCGTTAAATGAGAATTCCGATTTAACTACGTAGACTTGTAACTCCTCTTAACATAAAATAAATATATATGTAATAATTTTTNTAGCATGACATTTGTTTGTTCTTTGGGTTCAAATGCAGCAAAATAAATAAAATGGGACTGATAATCACCAGTAACAAATATGGCTGACGAGCTGGAAATTCCTCCTTCTCGTTTGTTTTTCCATCTCATTATTGAATTCGACACATTTCAATAAGACTAGAAAGTTTATCATCATTCTCTGGCGATATATTATATGTTCGATGTAACATTTCTTAACATAAGATACGCCCACATTTAGTGGGTCTTAAAATTTCTCCAATTTTCTGTGTTCGTTAAAATGAGAATTCCGATTTAACTACGTAGACTTGTAACTCCTCTTAACATAAAATAAATATATATGTAATAATTTTTNAAATGAGAATTCCGATTTAACTACGTAGACTTGTAACTCCTCTTAACATAAAATAAATATATATGTAATAATTTTTAAGCCTATGAAATTATTCATTTCCGGAAATAATAACTTACTAGACAAACAATTTTTTTCCTAATTCATAGCACAGCACACTCGAAAAAAATTACAACCATACAGCCCCAAAAACCGTTCCCATATTTGTTTAAGTAAGGAATTCGAAAAAAAAACCAACATTTAAATAGTGCCTTTAGTAAAAAAAATTTGAAGTTTGAAATTGGAGTCACAGGATTATGCATACATGCAACTGATGCTTAAGAATTTCGAGTGAAGCCAAGAGTTGGAATGGAACCGCCAATGTTACGACGTTTCCACACAAAAACGTAGTCGCTGGTGAGCACTGCCACCGACGACANGTTGGAATGGAACCGCCAATGTTACGACGTTTCCACACAAATACGTAGTCGCTGGTGAGCACTGCCACCGACGACACTAATGTGTCCAAAGATTGGTTAGTCCGCGCGTAACCTGGCGCTTTCATAGCCGTCGCGCCGCAGAACATTTTGATAAGCTTTNGTCCAAAGATTGGTTAGTCCGCGCGTAACCTGGCGCTTTCATAGCCGTCGCGCCGCAGAACATTTTGATAAGCTTTAACAAGCTTCGTGCAACACATCTCCAACTTCTTTCTTTACAGATAGTAGTCAAGCGTGTATGCCACGATGGTAGATTCCTTGCAAGCCTGCGTGGCCGCTGGTATGGATGGTTCTATGGGAGATTTGGCCAGCTGCCGGCCGTTTTCATGGACGCTTTCGTAATTGGTCGTGTGCAATTTTCGATGGAAGGTTTCCTGCAAGGTTGGACATTTAGCCAATCAGGGAAGGGGTGGATGAGTAATTTTGTTTATTTTGTTTTCATAAAGAGCCTAAAACTTTTAAACACGGATAAATAATAAAAAAAAAAAAGATCACGAAAATGTTAACTGATTCTAAAACAGCAATGTGAGAAAATTATGGTAAACATTCGTGTTTATATAAAACAAAATTTCTAGTTGTAACAATAAAACGATTAGTCTCTGTGCATANAAATTTCTAGTTGTAACAATAAAACGATTAGTCTCTGTGCATAAACGCATAATGCTGGAGTCGTGAGTGAAGATTGTTCCTGAACCACAGTTGTAAAAGTGAAATCATAAAAAATGCACGCGTCTTTACTTGTGAGGTAAAGCAAGTATCGTTCGATAGATTATTCCAAAGAACCCTCCATAACTGCTGGCGTGCAGGCTCAGGTATAGCAGGTTTCGCGGAAGCTTCCTCCTGAGCTTGTAAGGGACATTTGATCGCGGTATACAGTAAACATACGTCTCGTACTGAACACTGATACCTGATACCTACACTAAGTGACGCCTATTGCTGAGAATAGAATTTGAAGCTATAGGAGGTACCTAAGCCTCGATTAGGCATAAATAACGCGAACTAATTTTTGCTGCTTTTGCAGTGTGCTACAGTCTGGAAGCATGAGTAGGCATACAAACATAAAACCATCATGCGACAAATAACTACTGGATTCGCCTGAGATTTCGATGGTTGCCAGATTTAGGCACATTTCTTCATTCGATTCACCAATACGTATCATTGACAGTGACAAGGTGAAACATAAAATAAATGCAGCCAGCTTGCTTGAAATGTGGTTATCTTCAGCTTCGTAGTCTGTTTCCAGTGCAATGGCGTCAAAATGAATATATTATAGAGGCCTACGTGGGTGCGCCATCTGACCGATGAGAAAGTTCATAAATAAAGGTTATTTTGTTTTCAGACATTTAAACAGGAAAGAGGTAGGCGCTATGAAATAAGGCAATTTTAAGCTCGCCGCACACGGAATTATTTTTCCTTACGATATCTCATGCATGGAGTCTTGCTTGCTCCTGGACGTGCACGTCCATTGCAAATATCGATGCCTACGTGCAGTTTTGCTGGCTCGTTTTTTTATATACATTTTTTATTGGAATGGTGCTATTTTCTTTACGTGTGTCTTCACTAGTTTCCGATCTCAGCCAATGAGAGCAAGGAAACGTGTCACGTGACTTTATTTACAAGTAACATCATTGTTTTGGCGGTATTTTCGTAAGCTATGGACATGGAGAAGTGTTAATAGATGCATAGAAGGAACAAATTTGTATACAGTTTTGAGGTTATGTGTGTACTCTCCCCAATTCTTTGAAAAGCATTGCCAGTACACTCCTGTGTTCGTTCCTTTATAGCTAACCATTCTCTGGTTTTATTTCGTCTACACTTTTTTATTTTCATGATCAAAAACTGGAAGAGGTGCAATAACAGCAATCTTTCTTCTCCTTACAGAGTTCATTGTTTATTATTTTCACCAGCTGTCACAAATTGTTATGGCTGCCGGCGTTACTAGTTGACAGAGTAGCTCGCAAGGAAACTATATCTTGTGCGGCAAAACCAGTGACGGACCCCACGAGTAACCAAGTTGCTACCTCTTTGCTGCCTAGCTCTTAAATAATATCATTGCGAAACTCGCAGGAAAAAATCGTCTCGTGTGCGCCGGTCTTTAGACGTTGACCTCTATTCCTTTAGGAGAAGATTTTTTCAAAATTTTTAATTTTAGTTGCGATAGTTACACCCCGTATTTATTTACTCATGCCTGTTTGTGGTCGTATACAATAATGGTGAAGTTTATTACTCAGGACGTAAAATTAAAGTCGTTACAGCTGCCATCTAAAGTTTTTTTTTNTATACAATAATGGTGAAGTTTATTACTCAGGACGTAAAATTAAAGTCGTTACAGCTGCCATCTAAAGTTTTTTTTGGACGTTTAAAGAGAGTATTGGAGTTTAAGAATTTAAATATGAAACGAACGTATACAAATTTTAACGCNTTTGGACGTTTAAAGAGAGTATTGGAGTTTAAGAATTTAAATATGAAACGAACGTATACAAATTTTAACGCCTACGAAAATAACCAGAAAATATACACGTTGAAAATAAAGCAGAAAAACAATATTAAATAACTTTAAAAAAAAATTGTTGGCATGTTAGACACTTTGTATACTGTATGATTAGCTCAGCAATCCGGGTTCGATACCCAGTGGATAGAAGATTANTATACAATAATGGTGAAGTTTATTACTCAGGACGTAAAATTAAAGTCGTTACAGCTGCCATCTAAAGTTTTTTTTTGGACGTTTAAAGAGAGTATTGGAGTTTAAGAATTTAAATATGAAACGAACGTATACAAATTTTAACGCNTTTGGACGTTTAAAGAGAGTATTGGAGTTTAAGAATTTAAATATGAAACGAACGTATACAAATTTTAACGCCTACAAAAATAACCAGAAAATATACACGTTGAAAATAAAGCAGAAAAACAATATTAAAATAACTTTAAAAAAAAATTATTGGCATGTTAGACACTTTGTATACTGTATGATTAGCTCAGCAATCCGGGTTCGATACCCAGTGGATAGAAGATTATATTATTGCTGGCCCAAATGTGGTTAACGTTACCAATGGCAAGACGGTTTACTCGAATTATGCATATTTTCTTTGTGCTTACATTCCGGGCGTCCCTTACATGGCTTAGGGATGTATTTTAACGCGCACCCCCAGAGACAACGCAGTACGGGCACCTAAGGGCCGACAGTCTGGCGAGTGCTCACGTACCTTAGAGAGCCTCACCCTCCATTCTAAATCTCAAGGGGCCGCAGTTGTGTAGTGGTCAGACTACTCGCCTCCCACCTAGGTGAACCGGGTTCGTTTTCCAGCAGGGGCACGTGGGAATCGTGCCGGATGATGCCGTTAGTCGGCAGGTTTTCTCGCGGATCTCCCGTTTCCCCCACCCTTGTATTTCGGCGCTGCTCCATACTCACCTCACTTCACCCTCGTCGGCTCTAAAGACCTCAATGTAAAAAGCCGTCTAAATCTCTCCACGCCACTCCAAGTATCAAGTTATTTATTCTCAGCTAGAGGCCAGATACACCAGACTGCTACGATAACAAGACTACCGTCATTAGTTTCCTAACTCCACCTGACCACGTTAAACCGAGCGAAGTGATACAGTGGTGACAAACTTGACTCGCATTAGGTGTGAGCCAGGTTCGATTCCCGGTCCGACCATCCTGATTTCGATTTTACATATTTTTCCGAAATCATTCCCGGCAGGGGATGGAATGGTGCTTGACTGAATTACTGGTTCTGTATCTAATGACCACGGCATCGACAAGACGTTAAGCCACAACCACTTGAATTCGTTAACAAAGTAACAGCATATGAATTTTAAATTGACACAGGCGATACAGCTGTGTGTGTGTGTGTGTGTGTGTGTGTATGTGTGCGTGTGTGTGTGTGTGATGTGGACTTGCCTACCTTCTAACCTGTATCCGCAGGGCGGCTACAGAACCCACAGAGAAGCTGAAGCCTACCTGCAGTCCAGGCACATTCAAGAACTGTTCGAACTGCTAGCTGCTTCTCTCGTTGTTGCTGAGCCAGGTTTGTGCTTGGAACCATACTATAATTACAAATGCATACAGGCCTACTTTTTTTTTTTCAAGCGCAGCTACATATTGCGTAATCCACGAGAAACTATATAATATCGCATTTTATTGGCTGTTTGTTGCTATAGCAGCGAAAGAACCAAATATTGAATTTTACGCAATTAAAATGATTGTGGTTTCTTTCTTAGCTTATTAGAAACTAAAACCGTTTCCGAATTCTCTCCAAGTATACACACATGCTCATGCTTGGCCCCGCCTGTGACTTCACCGTGCATATACTAGCGTGGTCCAAATTCCCAGCATAGTAAACGAGGTTCTAACTTTCGCGAGTACATGGAATTGCTTACTTGTTGGGTNAGCGTGGTCCAAATTCCCAGCATAGTAAACGAGGTTCTAACTTTCGCGAGTACATGGAATTGCTTACTTGTTGGGTGTGTTTGCGTACTTTCTGTGGTATCCATATCCGTGTCATTTGTTTTGAATTGTGGAAGTTTTTATAAAGCACACTACTCCGAAAAGTCATGTTTATTACGAAATATTTTTAGTTGTAAGTAGACAATTTTAGTTCGAGTTTGTCTCCCGTGAATAGCTTGCGTGCATAATTATGTAAGTTTAGTAATACTGCTTTCAATTATAAGATATTCGCCGGGTTTTTTTTATAAACCTCCACAANGCATAATTATGTAAGTTTAGTAATACTGCTTTCAATTATAAGATATTCGCCGGGTTTTTTTTATAAACCTCCACAACACTGCTTGCTTAACGTGACAGAATTCGAGATTCGTTTTGTTATTAGCTTCGCACCTAACAACCACAGAGAATTGANCACTGCTTGCTTAACGTGACAGAATTCGAGATTCGTTTTGTTATTAGCTTCGCACCTAACAACCACAGAGAATTGAGCTAATAATCGTAACACGCTCGTGTTTCCACGCAGTACATGCTTCGGTTTTTATTGTAGTTCATGCTGCTGCCGCTAGAATGTGTGACGATTCTAGTGTTATAGTACGAATAGGTATTGACCCGTCCAAAATATCTGGACATGCACATACCGGGACAAGTATAGTCTGTTTACGGTAAAGTGAGCAGTTCTGAGGCCCTAGTTACTATTCCTCTCAGCCATTTTGTATCATGTAACCACCTTTTNTTTACGGTAAAGTGAGCAGTTCTGAGGCCCTAGTTACTATTCCTCTCAGCCATTTTGTATCATGTAACCACCTTTTTGAATAAATATTGCCATGTAAGTGATAAACACAGTATGTATATTCCACTACACTAGAAAGTTAACGTCTAAGATTAAAATAAAATATAGTTATTTACTTTTATTCAAAATGCGAGGAATTTTAAAANTTTACGGTAAAGTGAGCAGTTCTGAGGCCCTAGTTACTATTCCTCTCAGCCATTTTGTATCATGTAACCACCTTTCTGAATAAATATTGCCATGTAAGTGATAAACACAGTATGTATATTCCACTGCNCACCTTTCTGAATAAATATTGCCATGTAAGTGATAAACACAGTATGTATATTCCACTGCACTAGAAAGTTAACGTCTAAGATTAAAATAAAATATAGTTATTTACTTTTATTCAAAATGCGAGGAATTTTAAAAGTACTTACTTTACCGTGAACAGCCTATAGCGTATATATGTATATGCTGAACAAGTATATGAAATACGTATGATGTAACGGCTGCATATAACATTTTTTATTTTTGTTTATTCTTGCTTCTAAACGCTTTCTCTTTAGGCAGGTGGGCAAACCGAAGAAGGGGGCGTCTTGCATAAACGTACATGTAATGATTGCTCGTAAATACACTGATTTCCCGGGATACAAACCCGGACGTCGTCACCCGAAGGTATCGCTTGTCACGAAGGTCTACTAAACTCTTGAGTTCCTCTGGTGTTCTAAAATAACCTATGTATTTCACCCCTTTCAAAGCCAATTCTGTTTTTGGTTACAGGTGTAACAGATGATAACTATTTTGTCGCATGCCGCTGTTGTGTCATGTTTTCTGTTGTGTTTTGTTGTAGTATTGTAAACCGTTCATAACCTAGTTGACAACGCAGCGAGGCGGCGCAGTGGTAAACCGTTGGACTCGTATTCAGAATGACCTGGGTTTGATTCCCCGTCCAGCCATCCTGATTGATGTTTTCCATGTATTCCCGAAATCACTCGTGGGATGGTTTACTACAGACCATGGCCGGTTCCTCTCCCTCTTCCTTCTTCCTTGTGCATCTTGCTCCGTCTGTAGTCACCTCGCTATCGACGAAACGTTAAGACCTACCTGCCTGCCTAGATGACAAAATTTAAAAAAAAATTAGCACTGTTTAACAGCCAGTTACCCAGAACGAAGATAATCGAGCGTTCAGCCTTCGAGTGTTCGATACCTGTCGTGTGCGTTTTGTACACATTTGTGTACACAAACTCTGAACTGGTTAAAATGAGGTCAACGCATGCGCATCGCTGTGACTTGCAAGAAAACCGCCAGTGTCTTATAAAACACCGTACTGTACTGCCTCCACCTGCTTTCTTGCTGAGGCAAAACGCTTACGGCGCGAGGAGGCTGGACTGGATTTTGCGCGCTCTAACCCCTTCCCCGCGCCACTCTTCGTGGAGAAGGACTCAAAAATTAGCAATGCCGTGTTATATGTGTCATATCAACATGAACGGTAGTTATCAAAAACATGAAACGACTCTTCTTCCTTCTGTTATTTTTTGAGGTAACACCACACGATGTTCAGTGGCGTGATGTCCAGATCCGCTCGTGCTGGTAGACTATAATTCCAGTGGGGGCATTGACCCGCTTCAGTACGTGTTCCTGAAAATGGCCAATGTTTAAGTACACTGCAGATATACGGAAACTTTCACGGATATGTAGAGTTAATTTACAGAAAGACACTCCGTAATGACGAATAACGGAAATGAGCTCCGTAAATATAAAATACGGAAACTCTTCGTATTCTTATGGCTTAGATTTTAAGACACGAACAATACAGATGACAACTGAAGCGTATAAAACCCCATCTTAACAATACTACATAATGTAAAATAGTAGTAGGTGAGTGGCGAACCACTCATGGAGTGCCGATTCGTTGATTCTTGTTTAAACTCCGCTACAGGACAAAATCTTCTGTATACACAGTGAAACACGCACATAACAAAATTAAAACAATTTTTTCATAACTTCGTTTTATAAACTGCAAATATAGCAAGCGCTCTAACACGACTTGAAAGTAAGCCAAGTGCGTTCGTCATTTTCATGTAAAATCCATGTTTACGAAATACTTCGTATAAAGGTGTGGTAGGTGAGTGGTTCGAGTTTTCGATTCGTGTTCAATTCAAATCTCACTAGAGGACAAAATATTTAAAATATTTTTTATTTCTCTGTTTTACACTGTCAAATACACTACGAAAATAAAACTCGTTTTCTTATCTATGTTCGTAAACCTGGAAAAAAAAATCGCAAACACACTAACATGACTAGAAACAAAGAGGTACATGCATGATTATCTTAAATCTAGTATTTACAACACTTATCCATGTAAAATGGTGGTGGGTGAGTGTATAGTGTGTTGAACTGCCAGAATTGTTTTCTGAGTACAAATCCAACCACTGGACAATTTTTTAATATTTTTATGGCCATTTTTATACACAGTGAATCGCCCAAATAACGAAAGTANATCCAACCACTGGACAATTTTTTAATATTTTTATGGCCATTTTTATACACAGTGAATCGCCCAAATAACGAAAGTCCTTTTTTTTTATAAAGAGCAAATCAAAAAACTTGCAAGTTTGTGGGCAAGTTCCGTGAATTTACTGAGAGTTATGTAAAATTTACGGAGAGAGCGTTATTAAAAAAAAAAAAACGAAGACCATAATTTAGTGCAGATGTCTGGATAATTTGTAACCGGCATTTTCCGTAATTTAACTGGCATTTTCTCTAACAGTATACTGCACACAGATGCAGTATTCCTAAATGCGCCTCTTTTAGTTCACGTAAGGTTCGTCGTATGGCCTTCGTAGCGTTTCAGATAAACTTCTTCTGAACGATTTCTACGTCACTCACACTTAGCTGACAACTTTTAAACCGAACGTAGATGATATTAGTTTCAAACAGTCTCCTTAGGCAATCTCTGGTTGTGTTATCACCTGGGAACGGTTTCAAAGAAAGGTGTTGGGGAGTCTCTTAGGATCTAGCCCAATGTCCTTGGCTGGATTTCTTTATTTTACTGGTTTCATTATCACCGTTACTTCTGCGCTGGAAGATTAATGGTGAAACTGACTATAAGAGCACCTNTTTATTTTACTGGTTTCATTATCACCGTTACTTCTGCGCTGGAAGATTAATGGTGAAACTGACTATAAGAGCACCTAAACTGAACATACAACACCTATCTGTACTCGTCACTCAAGCTCAACAGCCCTAGTTTTCTTGTAAACCACAAATGTTGCGAAAGCTAATATCATCAAACGAAATACTCGAATCCTATTAGCAAATACAAGCGTCCCATTAGAGATTGGACAGGAACGGGCATGAGAGTTGGGTTTAAGTTAGTTTCGCATNCGGCTTCATAACCCCGCTACAGTTCCAGAACGGTACGTGTGTTGATGGACGTCTGCGGACCGTCCACGGCCGTGGATAAAGCAACTGCACACTTACTCGCCTACTACCCTGGCTTAAATTAAACTACAATAAAAACTCATTCAACTAGTATTATACAATGTAAGAATTATTCTGTACTTTTACATAATATAAATTATAGGAAACCGATAGCCAAAAATATTGTTTGTAGAGCTACATAAAGTTTTTTTTTTTGTAAAAATTGTAATCTANAATTATAGGAAACCGATAGCCAAAAATATTGTTTGTAGAGCTACATAAAGTTTTTTTTTTTGTAAAAATTGTAATCTAAATATCTTTGTAATATTACAAAGTAGGGCTTGTATTACGAATTACCCTACCGATAAGTTGAAACAAAATTATTTGTATAATTCTCTCGAAAACAATTTCAATAAAAACCAAAATGAGAGGAATTCTTTTTTTTATTGTCTTCACACAAAACGCCGCTCACGCTGCGATTCGAACTCGCGACCTCCTGCATAATAATGCGCTTACTTTGCCACACAACCAATTCATTTTACAATAATTGATATTGACTTAGTGGTAAAATTATAGTTTATTAACTTGGGCAAGAATATATTAATGTAACCTTTTAGAAAGGATCGAGCTTAATTAATAATTTAGNATTATAGTTTATTAACTTGGGCAAGAATATATTAATGTAACCTTTTAGAAAGGATCGAGCTTAATTAATAATTTAGGCAATTTCTGCATTGAGAAGGATTTTAAGTTTGCAGGTGGAGTTCTATAATTGCTAAATACATCGTTTTATGAACTTTGCATCAGGATGACTATTACTGGCATTGCATACCAACAAATTATCATTACAGCCTGTTCGGTTAGTTACAAACAATAACTGGGCAGGTACAATACATAACAGCGTAATCGTGTGAGCTTTGAAAGAAAATTACAAGAAAATTAAATATTTTACACTCGAAAGAACGTTAAAAGAAATATTTCCCCCAATTGTGATGGTTATTATTCAATACTACGTCATCCGTTAACGCATTAATTTGTTTTAAATGAAATAATTATCACACAATGAAGTAGATTGTAACTTTGACTTCGCGACTTAAAGTGATTCCTGGTCATTACAAATATTTCTCTAGTTTTTACAAATACAGCTCTTGTAACGTTTCAAAGAAAGCGTTTTACCAAGGCTATTATTGTATTTCTACAAAGTTTTGTAAATATACAAAAACTTTGTCGGTAAAATTTAGTAAATATTTTTCTAGTTTAGGTTAGTTTAGGTTTGTTTAAATTGCAAAAAAGAGGGAGAGGGTTGCTGTGTTGGGTATACGGCCGTGATTTTTACGTGAATACGTCTGACTTTGCAGGTAATATTTTCTTTGGGGTGTGGCAATGAAAGTAAAGAAATGTATAATATACTTGGCTGTTAGGGCATAAACCGACATACTTAGACATATTTCGTTTGGCACCAAAATCACCGCACTATCACATCGGAGTTGCGAGACATACTGCCAGGAAATTTTCGCCGACTTTTAAAATTCCCACCACGCCTCACGCATGAGCGGCGCCAACTCAAGGTCATGCTCGTGTCGTAGTCGTATACCCCCCACCACGTCGAACGAGACCACATTTATTTCAACAGTGTTATTAGCTACGACGTTATGGTGTTGGAATGGATCACCTTGCGAACGTTACGTCGTCATTTACGTGCTGGTATACCCATATGGGCCGGTCTGATTTTAAAGACGTATTCACGTCAAAATAAGTATTCACCTACTATCTTCAATTATTTTCATGGTCATGTAGGATGATTGAGATAGCATGTTGGAAAACGATTGGTGAATATGCGAATGTGTAGTGAGAAAGGCATTTCACAAAGGCATGCGCATAACCACGGTCATGGCAGTCCACAGACTCATGTGGGTTGCCACCTCGCTGTCTCCTCTCTCTCCTCCATACGAGTGGTGATCGTTGGCGGCGTGCTAAGGATGCCGTGTCGTTCATCACTCGCAAAACTACAGCACAACTCGTGAATTATAAGATAACACAATCACGACCACGGCCACATTTAAGGCTTCGCTTCACCTCTTTTGCACAAATTCTTTGTTTTTGCGTCATCATTTCCGATTTATAGTAATTATGGACAGTGTACGATTAGAGAACATTTACATTTTACGAATTGTTTAATATTTTTGTGCCTTATTTTTTATTGTGTGTTGTTAGCTTGCTGTAAATTTTAGGAACGTATATTTTATCAATTAGTTCCTGTCTTTTTGCAAGCAGGAAATAACCACAGCGAAAATAAGATACAAAATTAATTAGTAAACTGTACATTTTATATAATAAAACATTTTCAATAATACTTCTGAAACTGAAGTTATGACATGAAAACGAAGAATTTCTTCATAATAGGTGAAGCCGAGCCTTAACCTTTATTTGCAAGGGAGTTTTTTTGATGAGGAAGAGGAGAGTGGGAAGAAAGACTCACCCTTTCATTCTTTAAAATTTTTGCACAGTTTAGCGTGGAAAAATTTGTTATCTTTCTATTTGTTGACTGTGCACTTTAATATATGTTGCTGCATACGAATATTAACATCACATAATTTGTTAATCTGAACTACTTCTAGGTTAGATGTATTTACATGGGATGGCAAAATAGCAAGGGACTTGGTAGTTTGCGTCAAGAAGCCTGCGTGGCTGGTCTCAATGAGTTGCTTACTAGGACGGAATGGATACGGCTAGGGAGGCCGTCTGTGCTGTTGCTGTATGCTTGCTAAAGATATATGCGAAGACCTCGAGAAACGTAAAAGGAAGAAAAGGGTGTGGGTGAAAAAGTGTATTGAAGGAAGTTCGAAATTGGGAGCATTTTACACTTTATGCAAGGCACTTAAGGAAGAAGATCCATCTTCTTATCAAAATTTTTTTTGCTCTCGGATCTCTCGGGTGATTAGTTTCAGTATCTGTTGAAGAAAGTGTAATCAAAAATCCAAAGAAGGGACACAACGATGCGAGAAGCCTTACGTGCTGTTATAAAGCTTGAAGTTACTTTCAGGTATCTGTGCACTGGAGATTCCATCGGTAGTTTTTCTAATCTATTTCGTGTTCTGAAGTGCAGTATCTCTTGCTTCATTCCAGAAATTTGCGAGGCAATCTATGAAGCTCTCCAGGATGTCATAAAGGTATTTGGATATTCTTACAGATAAATAACATCGTTAATTTCATGAAGTGCATGGTTACTAGTACTGCAACAATTCATAAATATTCCTACTGTACCTTGCTCTGGGCAGGGCAATGAATTATATTCAGAACAATGAAAATTTTTAATTTTTTACACTTTAAAAACATAATCGACTACACAACACTCACGTAGCCGTAATCGAGCATACCAGCAGATTAAATCACACCACGGCCATTCAACATGAAATCTGGGTAACAGATTCTCGCTCCATATACTGCCGACCAGGTAATCCGTCCGCCTACTGCAGGCAAAAAATATTAGATCCGGTACCCGAGATGAAATCGCAAGGAACAGTGGAGCCAACTGACCCACCAAATAACGCCAGAGTGGCACTTGGGCCAAAGAAAGATGTAGAACTTCGTTTTTGTGTCAACTGCCAGGTCTTAAACAATATCATAAACCCTATAGCACCCCCAACTATAAACCTGGCTAATATGCTCAGAGACCTAGGGGATGCGCTTATATTCTACACTCTAGACATGCACAGTGGTTACTGGCAAATCCCGGTACACCCAGGGTCCAGGAAGTATACGGCGTTTACAACGACGGAAGGTGAAACCCTGCAGTTTTGTGTAATGCCCTTCGGGTTGAAGAATGCTCCCGCTACTTTCCAACGACTGATATCAGCAGTAGTTTTGACAGGCTATAGCGGCCAGTTATGCCTAGCGTACCTGGACGATGTGATAGTACATTCCTGCACATGAGAAGAACACCAGGTACACTTGCAAAAAGTCCTGGAGGGCTTTGAACTCTATAGACTCACGTGTCAACTGGAGAAGTGTCACTTCGGGAAGACCCGAGTAGAATACTTAGAGCACATAATTACCCCAGATGGGAATCATCTAAATTCTAAAGCCCGAGAAAGTGAGAGAGATTAAGGAGACTAGAGTACCAACTAACAGGAGACAGATGAAACGTTTTCTGGGATTATGTAATTAGCTCAGATAGTTCCTAGCAGATGTCGCCCTTATAATGGCCCCCTCAATGAACTCTTACTCAAAACAACTCGCTGGAAGTGGACCGACCAACATGAAGAAGCATTCAGAATATTAAAGGTGCGATATGGTGACATAACCATGCTATTCCGGCCTATGCCATAACTACCCCTAATTCTACAGACCGACGCAAGCGGAGCCGGAATGGGTGCTGTCCTATACCAGGAGCAGTCACAGAACCAGCTACAAATTATAGCGTACGCTAGTACTATGCTAAACGAGACCGAACGTTGCTACCACAGTAATGAGCAGGAGTGCTTGGCGGTTATTTGGGCAGTTCGCAAATATCGCCATTAACTTGAGGACCGACCATTCATTCTCAGAATGGATAATAAGGCCCTTACATGGCTGAAAACCAAGAGTGATGAAAAAGCAAAATTGGGTAGGTGGGCCTTATTGTTAATGGAATTCTCCTTCACCATCGAGCATTGCCAAGGCTTGAACAAGGAGTTGCCCGATGCATTATCCCGCCGACCACAGATGCCCAACAAAGAGACAGGAACCGACGACTGGGAGAGAATACTGCCCCCCTATCCCCCAAAACACCCAAGGCCAGGTGACGTGCAACAACAACCTGTAAAGTTTCACGAATCAAAAATGTTTTTGACGAGACCAACAGCAGGCCGACCCCAAATTACAGGAGTTAATGAGGAGATATACATACCAGTACGAGAGAAGAGGTGGCACAATCTGGGCGAGACTGCACCCACAAACAGATCAATGGGAAATCTGGGTCCCC